>ML785941.1:479226-489457 GCA_009831015.1 Picea engelmannii
AACATTGAGCAGAAAGTGGGATGACTGTTTGTTGTCCTAAAATAGCAAAAGAAGACAGCCATACAGTTGAAACTTAGAGCCATACTAAGGTCAAGGACAGACCTTAGATGGCAGCCTCATAGGACCTCAGATAATTTCAACAACTTCGAGGCAAGATAGGTTTAGAATGAAAATTGTTTTCAATTGGATTTCTAAAGGGAGGTGCAGAAGAGAATGAAGCTCCAGGGGTGAGGGGGGAGACAGTGCCCTTCCGCTCATACACTATCATAAGATTTTTCATGTCTTGTACTACCTGTAAGAGGGTAGACATGTCTCTCTGTCTAACCGATCCTCCCTAGGGAAGATCATTTCTTTCAAGTTGTTCTTCATACTCTGAGCAAGTAAACAGAGAGGAACCGAGATTATTGATGGTTTTTTCCTCAAGCCTATGATGGTAGGGGGAAGGCAATGCATTGTAGTAATGGATGAAAGCGGCTTGGTTCTGAGTGTGAATGAATTCGGGGATTTAATTGTATAACTTCGTGAAACGCAAGTTGAAATACTTGATGGTTTCACCATCTTTATAGGTGACGCTATTGTACTCCCTTAACTTCTCGGCTGGGATTTTAGATTTCCCATAAGTGGATCGAAACCAATAAATTAACTCCTCCCAAGTAGACAGAATCTTATGAGGAAGGTCAAAGAAGTCGGCCCTGGCCTTTCCTTCCAAGGAATTTACGAATAAGCACATGCAAGTATCATTGTCATTAGCCCCTGTGTTATGACAAGCATTAGAAAATGTCACTAGGTGTTCATTTGTAGTGACAATGTTATTTCTTGAAAACCTAGGAAGATACTCTTTAAATTTAGGAAGTGGACGAGTAGTAGGTGCTAGGTTAAGAGGAGAGGACAGATGCCATGGTGTGGTTGTGGCATCTTCTTCGAACTGAAAAAGCTCATACTTTTAATGACTTTGGTGGGATTTGTGGTAGATTGGACAAGGATATGGTGGCTATATAAGCTACCAATCACCGATGACAATGAAGATTAAGAAGATGCAGCACTTCCTATGTCACCACTAGATTCCATCATGTGGATGATAGATGAGGGAAAGAAAGACGAACTGGATGAATCAGATAAATTTCTCCTTAGAGCACTTTGTTGGACAGATAACACAATGTTTCTTCTTCCTATTTCAGCAATAGGATGGATTTCAGGTGACATGCCTCTTCTTCTTCTAGAAGCACGAGAATCTAAGGACATGAAAGAAAGGTCAAAACTTGAAGAAACAAAAGGGTCACTGCTGATTTCTAGGCTGTCTACGTCTAGCTTCCAATTGTTCTTGAGCATTAATATCTCGTTCAATCGTTGCCCAAGAATGGTTAAGATCACCACGGGTATTGGTAGTGTCTAAGATGGTATTAAACGGATTCAAAGCAATGTTGGTCTGATCTTGAAGACCGAGCTCAATATTGGGTTTCCTTGCAATAGGAACAACCATTAAGAATAACACAGTCAAAGAATCAATATCAGGAAAATAAATATGTATCGATGAAAATCGAGAATAAAAATTAACCAGAGAGATATTGAAGATCTCCCTAGTATGGTCGCCAAAATAAATGTTGAGGAAAAGATATTAAATGATCTTACTCAAGTATTTTCAAATTCTGCTTGGCTAAAGAAAAATAGACAGGAATATCACCCTATGTTTATAGCCAAGAAAAATAACATCATAATTCACAAGTATTAATTACAAGTGCTTAGACTAGTCTTTTATCAATAGAAAAGTTTGTTGGAAATTTATTTTTTATGTAATTTTCTGAATATAACAGTTGTTGAAATAAATGTAAAGACAGAAGTAAAGACACCAAGATGATAATCAAGACAGATGAGACATAAAGAAATCCTTTATTTCATTCCAATTCACCAAAGAGTCATTTTCTTTACAAAATCTCATACAGAAATTTTGGACCAAAGTCAAACTTAAACATCCCCAATGGAACATACAAAAGGACCTTTGACAGAAAATCAAAACTGAACTCTAAAAGTTGGATCAACTTGCCATAGATTGTTGTCCACTCGACTCTGCACAATAGCCTTTGTCAGTCATGAAAATTAATTCACAAACAGACAAGTCTACACAGATTATCAAAGATAGATCAACACCTCTAAAAAACAAGTGTGTGAATAATGTAATTCAGCCCTGAATATTGTTGTCTACAATACGACCCTGCTATCATAAAAGAGAATTAGGCTTGTGATGAATAAGTGAATAAACGAAAATTGAACTATCTCAACATAACTCAAAGAGAAAACCTTAGTATGCTTCTTCTTCTATCCTCCTCTTGTTCCTCCCTTTCCTTTTTACTTTAAGCAAATCAAAATTGGTTGAGGTAGTTGAACCACCTCATTAGTTAAGCTAACTAAAGATTCAACCAACTTTTTAGTTAAGGGGGAAAAGTAATAATCATAATAAGGGTTATAAATAAATAATAACTAGTAGGTGGGACCCCTTGTGACTCCCTTTAGCTCATAACAATCATAACATAACTAGTTAAGCAAAACACACATCCTTGTGACTCCCATCATCATATCCACATTTGACAATTTAGCTCATGACATTTGAAATTATTTTCAAAAAAAATGTATTACTCATATATCCAAAAATAAAACATGTTGTCCAAAATATCCTGAAGTCAACTGTCATTAACAATAGATAAAATAAAAACTCAAAATCCATATTTTCCACTCTGAGATGTAATCTTTCCTTGATTGTTGCTGTGACCTTTCGATTTTCCTGAATTTTCCATTCACTGTGTTGAGCCTCTAGGTCTAATCTTATTGATCACGTGGAAACAATCGTCCCTCAAATGCATCCAGGAAGACATGGATTTGTCAGAGCCATTGGAGGGTGAGGAAGGGGTAGCAGTGGATTTTCCTTTGTCAAGGGCATGATGGGCTTCGGTTTTCAACCTTTTGCTAACATGAGAGGACTGCACTGGTGAGTGAGCAGCAACTTGGACAATGGGGTTAATAGGCGGGGGAGCAGGTAGGGATAAATTGGGCCAGCCATGATGTTGGGAGACTGTCGGGTGGACAATCTCTTGCCATCCATCATTTTCAGGAACCTCGAGTTACAATGAGACGTGAGAAGGCACAGGAATACTAGGTGCTTGTGAAACCTGGAAAGGAGGCCTTTCGCGCATAGGTTGGACCACTCCTTGCCCAATCCAATTGAAAAATATGGCTTGAAATGATTGGCCAAGCTCTTGTGAGTCAACATCAAAATGTAGGGAGAACCTTGGCCTTCTTGGGCCTCTGTTCCAGTTATCTCTCCCTCGGTTTCCTCGGCCATGGCTAACTCGACTGAAAAATCTCATTCCTACATGCATTATTGATTAGCAAATAGTCTTTTAAATAACCATACATGACAACTCTTAAAAATATGAAATAGATTTGGTTCAGCAATGTATCAGACTCATGCAATCCAATCCATACAAATTGTTTAACTATTAATCAATGAGCAAGGGGTGGATGAAAGGTACTGGGATATATAATGGGTTTGTATTGAGAGAAACATGATATGATGAGGAGGGGGGGATATGGTTACTGCTCAAAGACAACAACAATCAATTGCAAACAAAAAAATACATCACTGTAATTCAACCAAGATGTTGATACTGCCAACTGCTTCAACACATAAAAAAAAATTAATGTAATCAATTTTAGAACATGGAGTGAAAAATGAATGTGAGAAGGCGATGGGGTTGTAATTAGCGAAAAAGAGAAATAATGGTGGGGAATGAGAGCGGGTACTGTTCATAAAATTAATTAATTAATCCATATAACCATTCTGAAAAAGGAAATACACCAACCAAATGACCATTGTGATCCAATAACAACTATTGTGTATTAACTAGTTCACTGTTCATAACCAAATAATTGCATAGTGTCACAATCAAAACAGTATGCATCCCACAACAATCTGTAGGGGAGCTTTGTTTTCTCCCAATTATCCATAAGCAATTTCCAAATAAATACACAGTCAATTATTTTCACTTTGCTCATCAAATGAAGGCATACAAAATCATGCTCGATTTTGTCTTTACATTAGTTTAATAATTACACTGCAATGTGGCCATACTTTCACAGCACTCGTTCCTGTCACTGTTTTAGAATGCATGTCATTCATTCAACATACCCAATCCATATTCATCTTGCAAAGATCCTGGCTTGTCATTTACACCCCCAGATAACCAATCACCATTTCAACTCACACTATGCTGGGAAATATACAACCATTCAACAAAACGTAATTTCATTCCTGTGACTGTACAAGTTCAATTTTATTTGACTCTAAACATTAAAATGTTGGGCTATCCATCCAACACGAGGCAGAAACAACATACCTGAGTTCATAATACAAATAATCGAATCGCAACAAAGTTATCTCTGAGTGTGCAACTCAAATATATCCATATCATACATAGTGGGCATCCATACCTCAAACACCACAATGCAACATTCTCATTTGACAATTCTAAACACATAGTCACATTATCATTAATTCAACCCATCGTGTCGAGCTATCAATCTAATACAATATTGCTCAAATTAATCAAACTGCAATCAAAATCATGTTGTGTAAAACTCAGGTCCATCCTTAATGACACAATCAAATAACCATAACGCATATAGTGGATGGAATTGCCATAGTCATCCTGGTTGCAATAACCATTTGGCAAAAACTCATAGTTACAGTGACCATTTATTCGTGGTGTGGGAACACCACACATACAAATGCATTACGCGCAAACATCATTAAACAATTGTAACTAATGTCGAGTTTAACATCCCAATAGTCTTCAATGCAAAAGACAATGACTCTGTATCAACCCCAATCTTCAATCAACCAACTCAATGTTGAGCATATTACTTGGATTGTCGTAATAATCAACAACACAACCTGACATGTTGTGGAAACCACACATACCCACGCATCGATATGAAGCGACCTTGTGACTTAATTAAAACAATATTGGGTTATCAAAACACAAGGAGAGCGACTGTGTATTTGATCTGTCCAATTAACCATGCAGGGTTTATCCATTGTAATAACACATGCAGTGACTAGATACCAAAACCGACATAATTGTCACATGATCAACTGGGCAAGCCTATAATCAATTCTATCGACAATACATACCAATCAACAATAACCAATAGTAAACCCGACAGGCCACGACGGTCTTCTCTATCAACCCTCGGACTTGAGGAATTAAGGGTTTTCTCTGTGGCCAACACAGGGAGGCTAGAACCGACTCTTCTCTATGGTAAAAACCTCTGAGACCAATGGTGTATACACAGAGAACACCACAATTTACTTCATGGACAGGGTGACGAAGCCCATGACAGGAGAGGTTATAACTAGAGGAGCAAGGCTCCATTTCAGCATTGTAACGATACTTAGCACACACAGGGTATAACCCTCGTGGCTCTCCAGTCAACCAACTACAATGCTAAAGTGAAAACAGGGCCAAGAAGAAGCAACATAACCCACTGCACGACCAAAGTATAAAAACAACCCAATGCCCAAGCGAAAGTGACACAAGGTGCTTCCAACCATCAAATCCCATAAAGCCAAAGCCTGGGTATGGTGATACAAAATGCGGGAAGACAGCGAGCCACTCAAGACCAAACAAAAAACCTCCAACTAAAACTAGCAAGGATGACAGAGAGCCGCATGGCTACTAACGTTCAGAACGACGAATAACATTGTCACTTCAAAACATTTTTGCAAGTTGGTCGAGCGGTTCTTCTCTGCTAGGAAGTCGGAGCATAACCACAGTAACACAGTGGAACAATATCCCAATTAAGGTGGCGGCCAGTGGAAGGAGTAAAGGTGACGTGCAGTAAATGCACATCGCCTCCACCCTCTAGTCATTTAATTCATCAGTACATGCCATCCAATAATCCATTAACTCAATTAATTAAACCATGTATCGAAACCATCAACCATTAAAACCAACAATGTAATCTATATCAACTTATTCCATAACATAATCACCATGCATATCAACTATATAACTCAAAAAAATCGCATAACTATTAGCTTAGTAGCTAGGATAACAACAATCCATTAAAAATCGATGCATGTAGTATAGTATATAGCATGGTTTAGTTTCTTCCCTTTTCTTTTATATTGCCTTTTGCCTTTTTCCAATTGCTTGTATATGTTATTGCTAACATGTTTATTGTGCAGGTCTCCTAGTAATAGATCCCAATAATAGATAGCAGTGATAACAAGGATAACATAGGTCATTATAAAATAAAACTTGAGCCTAGAGCAACATAAAAACATAGAACATGCCTTCTCAATCGCCAATAAACCAAGATTATATCACCATGTAAACGGTGTCAAACAGTAGCACAACATCAAATAAGCACTAGACCTAATCTCCAATCTACAAGGGGGTCCCACCTACTAGTATTATTTAGCTTTTATAATAATAGGCTTTAGCAATGCTTTGCGGGCAAAACTTCGTTGCGATTATAATCCTCAACAACTGTCTTGAATTCTTCTATGTCAAAATCACCTGTAAATATCAAATCATCCACATATAAACAAACAATTAACACATTACCTTGTTGATTTGATTCGATGTACAGTGTTGGCTCATTTTCACTTCTCTGAAATCCATTGTGTGTGAGATAGGAATCTATGCGACTGTACCAAGCTCTCAGAGCTTGCTTTAATCCATACAATGCTTTCTTCAATCTGTACACCTTGTCTTCTTGTCCTGGAACCTCATAACCTTGTGGTTGTTCCACATATACTTCTTCTAAGTTTCCATTCAAAAATTATGACTTTACATCCATCTGATAAACTGGCCATTTGTATTGCATGGAAATAGCTAACACGGTTCTGACTGTGTCCATGCGCGCCATTGGTGCAAATGTTTCATTGTAATCAATTCCAGGTTGTTGTGTAAAGCCTCTTGCAACTAACATTTCCTTGTACTTCTGTACATTTCCTTCTACATCTTGCTTGGTTTTATAAATTCACTTGACACTTATAACATCCTTGTCTTCAGGTACATCAACCAAATTCCATGTTTGATTGTTCTCTATGCATCTGATTTCTTCATCCATGGCTTGTGCCCATACATCCTCTTTGATAGCTTCTTCAAAGGTTAATGGATCATCTATATGTGAAAACAGAGAAAAAACTGAAAATGAATTTGTTGTGTCTTCATTATAGATGTCACACAGACTTGTTGTCTTTCTTGGTAACAGACTTGCTAAAGTTGGATCTGGAGATGTAGAACTGTTTGGACTGCTTGTTGGTGTTTGTTGCACTCTAGGTGTAGACTACGCACCTACTATTCTTATTGGAGTATTTTGCGCAGTAATTTGCGTCGCAGTGCCAGATGTAGATGGGACTAGGCACTGACTTGTGCATGGTGTTTGAACCATTTCATCTTTTGTGTCATCATGCTTCCATCGCGTCAATCATTTTTATTGTCTTTGTTATGCTTCCATCCTATGCTTCATTCTCCACGAACTGAACATCGCAATTGATTATGAATTTTCTTGCGACAGGGTCATATAGCTTGCATCCTTTTGCTTCTTCAGAATACCCTACAAATATACATTTTTGTCCTTTGTTGTCTAGTTTCCTTCTCAGTTCATCTGGTATATGTGTGTATGCGACGCAACCAAAAGAAATTAAGTGCACCACATTATGCTTTGAACCTGTCCAGGCTTCCTGAGGAACTCTATTATTCACACTCTGTCAGACATCTGTTCAAAATGTATATTGCAGTTTCTATTGCCTCAGCCCAATACTCATTTGACAAATGTTTGGTTGTCAACATACTGCATGCCATTTTCATGATGGTTCTGTTCTTTCTTTCTACGACACCATTTTGTTGTGGTGTGTTTCACGCGGTAAATTGCCTGTAGATTCCATGAACTTTACAAAAGTTATGAAATTCGCTTGAAATGTATTCTCCTCTGTTCGTTCTTAGACACTTCATGTAAAACACATACAATATGCTTGGTTTTCTTGTAATGATATTGTGTATCAATGTGTTTGGTTTTCTTGTGAAACACATTGTTCTTTGATAACATGATGGTTGAATTGTTGTCACAGAATGTTGTTGTTGGCTCCTGCAGACTTATTTGGTCATGAGATGGATTCCATCGTTATCTATTGCGATAACCCGAGCTATGTGAAGCTCTCCGAAAATCATGTGTTTCACGTTAAATCGAAACACATTGAGATCAAATACCATTATATCAGAGATATGGTGCAGAGGAAAGGAGTACATGTGCAGTACCTTTCTACACAGGAGCAAGTTAAAGATGTCTTCACCAAACCGCTTGCCAAGACAAAGTTCGAGTACTTCCGTGAGAGACTTGGCCTGGTGGAGAATACCTCCCTAGCTAAGGAGTGTTGTTGATTACAACTTCATGAGACATCCTCCAGATCATTCTCCTATGGACTGAGTTGAGACATCTGTGAGAGAGCCCATGTGATGGGTGTGTCATACTCCTCTGGACTGAGTGGAGATGATGTGTGGTCTCCTGTCATGCTACTCTGGACTGAGTTGAGACGACTTGAGATGGTCTCCTGTCAGACTCCTCTAGACTTAGTTTAGTCGACTTGAGATGACTCTCCAGATGGTACTCCTATGGACTTAGTTGAGCTGATCTGTTGAGAGTGACGTCCATGTGGGTGAGCAAAGGTGGACGTGTCCCTAGTGGCTGAGCACTAGAGGATGTGAGAGATCCTTGCTATATTGTCTAAGAGTAAGATTTATTGTGTAACCCTAATTGTGTAAAGGGTACAAGTTGAACCCACCATGTAAAGATAATTAATATTGTGTCAAAGATTAATTATATCATTGAGTTATAGAAGTCGGACCTATTGTGAAAATAGACACACCTATTGTTGTGTTAGGTCTTGTATAAATAAGAGAGTAGATCCCCATTGTGGATCACTCACTCACACTTCATTGTAACATTCTCTCAAGCTAAGTGCACGACTGAATTGTGCACTTCTCTTAGGCACAAATTTCTAGGTCAAGAAGCACCCTCTTGTGTGTTTTAGGGTTCATGGTGTGGGGGTTCTTCTCTTGACTCTATAGAAAAGGATTGATGGGTTTTCCTAGGATAAACTCTTGTGTTCTTGTGCATGGTTATTCTTCTTGTGATGTTGGTTACTGCAGCCATTGTGTATGGTATTGTTGCATTGCTAATGGTTCAAGTACATGCTAAATTGAAATAAACCACATGTGCATGAGCTAAGAATTAAAATTCAACACTTAGCTCTTATTTCCTCTGACCCAGACTTTGACTTAGGTGATCAAGAGAAGGGCCAATAGGCTTGGCTATCAAACTTGCTACTTTGATCCCTTGAGGTCACCAAGGAAGCCTCCCTTGTGGTGGACCTCCTCCGTCACTAAAACTAGGGGATTTCTTACTAAGGTGACAATGGTAGGATTTCTTATAGATATGCAAAAATTGGTAATCTTGTGTTACGATTTGGACAACTACAAATCTTGTGATAACAGAGATGAGTGGTGAGGTTGAACCTTCTCGAGGTAATCTCATAGATTTCATAGGATATATTGGAACATTATCATCTTCATGTTTATTCTTCAACTTTGTTCTAATACAATCAAAATATTTAAAATCAATATGACTACCATTATGACACGGAACTTTATTTTGATTGGCAGGAGTGATATCTTTTGAAAATGAAGAAACAGTAAATTCTTCAGTTAGAAAAGAAGGAAACCAGAATTCATTTACAGCAGAGCTAGGTTCAACAATCTCAAGGAATCAGCTTTATCTAATCCAAACGCATTGCCCCTTGATGTTTGAGTTAGGCTCAATATGGGAGGAATAACAAGTTCTTGAAGTTGTGATAAGATATTCACATATTGTTCTTGTCATTCATTAGGATAAGTTAATTTTGTAAAATCAAGAACAATGGGAGTTGTATTTATTGGACCTATCACCACACTTTCGTGGAGTGCTCTATCACTAAGTTGAGGATGGAGTGCAGGCATAGTGGTAGTGACAAATCTGAGACAAATAGTTGTGTAACTAGACAATATTTACGATCCAAGCTTGATTGTGCAAGAATTTGAACCCAATCCCAAATGGTTTATTCTCCATGTTCCTGCTTCTACTATCTATGATTTGGGGTTATTAAAGTTTCAAGCCAGCCAAAAAATTAGAT
>ML785941.1:492531-504311 GCA_009831015.1 Picea engelmannii
GCTTGATACCTCTCCCTTCAGAGTTAGTGCGTGCAAACTTTAAGGGGGTATCCCTGGATGATCTAAGGGGTCAACTGCAAATCAGCAATCATTAGTAGCACACCTTGAGTCAATAATAAAAGCTGTTGTTCTGCATAAAAATCCGAGGAAATTTTGGGAGCAAAAAGCTAAAAACACTTTCAAAATGCTAAAACACATGGAAAACAATGCAGAAAAATACCAAGTCAAGTTGAGCATGCAAACCAATTGAAAACTGCACTGAATACTATTAATTTCTGTGTAAAACCAAAGATGAACAGCGAGATGTTCTTCACTGTTTTTATGCAGGAAATAACGAATTAAATGTTGTTTTGTATTTTAGAGATTTTTGTATGCACACAAATTGAATAAGTTTGTTTTGAATGACTAAGGCAACCAAGACAATTGACCATTGCCTTATATGGAGTCAAATAATCAATGAAAGAAAGAAAGTAGGGAAAATGAAAGGTATTTGATTCCTGTTACTCAATTTGCTATTAAGCTTGCAATAAAAGCAAGAGTCTACGAATTATAGAATTTCTTACACAATAAACACAAGTATTGGTCACCAAGAAAGTAGTTGATAAGTTTCCATTACCAAGAGTTGTAGAAGAACAAAGTCCTTGATAGGTATGTTGAAAACCTCTTACTCCAATCCTAGGTATCTTGTTATCTAGTGATTTCCTTACTGCAAATCAGATTAGCAGCTCACAAAACAAAAATACACTGGAAAGATAGCGGAAGGAAAAACTGGAAACCAAATCATGCACACATAAACACCAATATTTTTGGGTAGATACCCCTGGAAAAACCCTGGAGGGAAAACCAGCGTTGAGAATGATTTTATTATGCTAAAATCAGGGCTCCCATAACAAGAATAATGGCCCACTAAGAGATACAAATGTAGACAAACCTAACAAAGTCTGATCTGTTGTACAACCCAGATTTGCATGCTTTTCGAGGTATACGCTCTTCTCCTTCTTCACACCCACGTATATGCGCCTGTCTCCACTATGACCCGCGTACATGAACAAAAAGACTATATGGCAAACTTCGTACGGCTCGACACTTTCCCGTGGCTTCGCTTTGCTGAAACCCACTTGTGGTTGCCTCTGTTCTCTCTTCTCCTTGACCTGATCTCTAGATGGAAGTCCTTCTCCACCTATCCAAGATCTCCTTGAATCATGGTCCTTCGTGATCCAACCCTCTTCTCTCAACACACGTTCCTGCAAGTGTCTTCCCCTTCACCCTAGCCTTTCTTTTATAATCTTGAATTATAATCTAACCCTAATCTCCAAAGTGATTGACGGTTCAGATTACTTCTCACCTCACTTGAGATCAATGGCTATGATTAAAATGCTAACTTTTAGCATTTCCTTAAATAACTCAATTAATTCAAATAGTTAATTAATTAAAGCACTTTACTTTAATAATTCCTTTAATTGAAGTAAAGTCAAGGATACAAGGCTTTGGATGATTTCCACATGTCTAGAGACAGACCTTTGCGGAAATACCTACCATGCATCAACACTCCCTCTTAGCGAGGAAGGTATTCTGCACCACTCCAAGCTTGTCTCTGAAGAACACAAACTTCCCTTTCTCCAAGGGTTTGATCAGAATATCTGCAACCTGCTCATTTGTGGAAATATATTGAAGCTTCACTGCTCCCTTCTGGATCCTATCCCGAATGAAGTGGTATCTGATCTCAATATACTTGGACCTATCATGGAATACTGGATTCTCCGAGAGTTTGATACAACTCTGATTATCACAGTATATCATTGTAGGCTCCAACTCCTGATCAAATAAACTTGTAAGCAACTTGCGAAGCCAAATGGATTTATAACTAGCCATACGCGTTGCCATATACTCTGTCTTCGTTGAACTGAGTGCTTCAGAAGTTTTCTTCCTGTTGAACCAGGTAATCATTGTTGATCCCAAGTTGAAGCAGCACCGAGAGGAGCTCTTTCTGTCTACTACACTCCCTGCCCAATCTGAGTCTATATATCCCTGCAACTCCACTCCATCTCCTCCAAGATACCTCAATCCATACTCCATTGTACCTGTCAAGTACCTGGAAACATGTTTCGTTGCAATCCAATTCACCTGCCTTGGCTCCACCATGAACTGACTCAAGGTGTTCACATCAAAACAAATATCTAGCCTAGTGTTGACCAAATACATCAAAGACCCTATCAGTTGCATGTATATCCTAAGATCCACCAACTTTGAATCTGAAGTGATCACCTTCTTTAGATTAGTAGCCATGGGTCTATAATCCTCCATCCTAAATCTCCTCGAGATCTCAAATGCGTACTTCCCTTTCCCAAGAAAGATCTCTCCCGATGCCTACCATACCTCTAACCCCAAGAAATAATGCATCAAGCCAATGTCCTTCATCTTGAACTAACTATCTAAATCTACTTTGCACCCTGCAATAAGATCCTCTGCACCTGCGAGAAACAAATCATCTACGTACAGAACCAAGATGAGTGGATCCGTCACAACAAGTATGAAGTACATGTTAGGATCTACCTCACTCTTGGTAAAGTTGTTTGACCTCAAGACCTTGATCTTCTTACCTCTTAGGTTTTCCACTTGAGCTCTAAACTCCTAAAACCGACTAAAGACCTCATCATTGGTCTTCATAAAGAAGATCCAGGTTTTCTTAGAAAAATCATCAATAAACATCACATAGTATGGCGATCCCTATATTGATGCTACTGACATTGACCCACTCACCTCTGAATGGATAAGATCCGAGATCCCCTTGGACCTACTCTCGCTGCTTGGAAAAGAAGCTTTGGCATTCTTTCCAAGTGCACACCCTTTGCACACTCCTTGTTGCTCAATACTAAATTCTGGAAGACCTGTAACAATCCCCCTCAAAATCGGTAGTGTAGGTGTCCCAGCCTCCTATGCCACAACTCACATAGGCTGTCACCATCGTGTCCCGAAGCCTGAACAAGATTTCCCTGTAGCCTGTATAAAGTGCTCTCTCTAACCCCAATGACCACTGTGTTTTTTGGGCTAGCTTTCTCTGGACGTACAAGTACTTACCCCCTCTGAACAGCAATAACAAAACCCCTGTCCTCCATAGTTGAGACTGAGAGAAAATTCTTCTTCAAACTTGGTACGTAAAGCACATCATGGGCATCCAACAAACCTCCTGACTCAAGATGGAACGTAATTGTCCCCTCTCCCTTCACTACATACTTGGCATCATCACCAAGTTGCACATGAACATCTGAGTCCCTCTCCATCACACTGCTAAATAGCTCCTGTGCTTCTATCATATGACGAGATGCACCACTGTCCAAGAACCATGCACTCCACGTAGTTGTACTGGTAGAAAGGAAAGAAATCAGTGAGTAATCCTTCTCAAACTTCACTGCAAACTCATCAAGTTGCATCTTTGTTGATGTTTTCGTCTGCGTCTTTCCTTTCCCCTTCTTCTTCTCTAGACACTGAGATGCATAATGTCTATTCTTATGACACGAGAAGCACTTGATTTTACTCAAGTCCTTCTTCCTTGGTGGTAATGATCCTCCATCATTGTTACCCTTCTTGCTAGAAGGCCCTTCCTTGTCTTACTGACAAAGGACAAGTTCTCATCTGTACTTCCCTGCTTTCTACTCTTAGACTCCTCCCGAGTCTCTTCCTAGATGTAATCATCCCAAAGCCTCTACCAATCTGGGAAATTTTCTTGAGCCCAAACTCCTTGGAAAAATGGTTCCCACGACTTGGAAAGACCATTTAATGCCACATTCACGAGCTTTGTCCTCTATTTTCTCCCCTATGGCTACAAACCGATCATGCACCTATGTGATCCTCATGAGATAGCTGGTAACATTATCAGATTTAGACATTTGTACCGATCTGAGTTTATTCCTTAAGACCATCTTCCTATTCATGTTAGTGCTCTAGAATAAACCTACCAAGGCATCAAACATCTCTTTGACTATCTTCTTCTCGGATAAGTGAGCAATTAGATGATCCTTCACTGAATTTAAGAGTACCTGTTATCGCACAGTTTGTAGTTTAGGTTGAATGGCTAAAGGATAAAGGTCAAATTGGCGAAACAGGAACCTTCCCCACCCAATGTCACCACAATGGGGAGGTTCTTTCTATTTAGGGAGGTTAGCCCAGGGGAGACATCCCTGGTAGCCTGGGGTTCTGAAGGGTTTCAAGATTTAGGGTTTAAAGAGTTGTTTTGTACACTAGAGCTTCAACGTTGGAGATCAAATCAGTGCCTTAGGGTATATGGAGTCAAAAATAAGGGCACAAGGTCTTGGAAGGATGATAACTCAGAGACTAGAAGGTAGGGTTCTATGGTGTTGCAAAGGCAGGGCCCTAGAATCAAAACCCTAGGGGAAAGAGGCTCACTCCGGTGTTGCTTAAGCAAGGCCTCGTGCTCTTTCCTCCTTCTCTAAATTGACTTGGCAAAACGGCTAGCTCAAAGCATAAATCTAAAGGAGAAAGTGTTGCAATGACAATGCTTTCAAACCCTAGAAGGTGAAACCCTAGGTGTAGGCAATCTAGGCCTAGGACGTCTCCTCTTTTTAACTTATGGACTTCAACACTAGCTCAGAAGATAGAAGATAAGTGTAGCAACGGCTAGGCTCTATCTCTTTTCTTCAATGGCTAAAAAATATTTCTCAACAAGGGGACATGTAACAATAACCTACTTGTGTGCTTGTTACCTAGGGTTTTAAATTAGCAATACAATAAGTAAATGTAAGAAATTATACCTACAACCATTCATTTAAGAAGTTTTTGCATGAAAATTCACGTACATGTCATGAAGAAAAGCACAAGCAAACCCTAGTTGTAAACCTTCCTTGAGAGAAATGCCATAAATCCCAAGAAAAATCCTCCTTCAAAAGTTGTGCCTCACTTTAAACACCAAAACTACCGTAGTAGGGCGCAAAAATCAGTTCTCCTAAGAGAAGGAGTTGTGTTATGTTCAAATGAGGGAAAAACATCCTCAATATATATCATCCAATGACCTTTAATTTAAAAATTAGGTCATTAAAACAGCCGACAAGGTTGACTACTAAAAATCATACTGTTTTTTGCATTAATTGCTAAGTAAAAGACATAAATGAGCAAAAGATGGGACGTCAAGCCCCTCTGAGGGAAACGTTGGCCCTTTTGGGGCTAGTCCAGCATCCAGAAGTCATACGTTAGCCCTTTTAGGGCTCCTCCAAGATGCCACACGTGCCAGTAATCCCATCAAACTGCCATACGCTCAAGATGACGTCCAAGTCTCCTGGGTGACGTCCTGTCCATCAAGAGGAAAACGTTCCATCTGAAGTGGGTCAACCCCCCTAAGTTGGGCTCAGCCAAAGTGTCCTGGGTGGAACGTCCTTCTTCTTTTCGTGTGCAAAGGCTCATCATATCACTGTCCTGTCTCTACCCCTGATGGGGTCCCAACAACCATCTGATGGGCTCTTCATCCCCATGGAGGTCTGAGCTAATCATCTCCCCATGTGTACCGATCCACTGGTACATGTCCATCGAGTATGGTCATGCACATCAAAAACTTCTCCCTCCATGGGCTCATTAGTCCTCGGGATCATAGCAATGTCAATCATATTTCATCATTAATTTTATCAAATGCATGCATAGGACCCCTAGCATATCATCTAATAGCTCAAATACATTACACTGACCTACTATACAAAGCTGAAGAAAAAGACAAGGTAACCTATTGGGCCAGCATCCATAAGAAGAGGAAAGTTCCCAAAGGATATCATTCAAGCCATGTAATACGAGGTGGTATGGTCTAAGGATGTCCAGACACAGTGAAAACCAGGGGTAGGTATTATCCGTGGGTGCCTTTGTAGGAGGCGAGTTGTACCTGTCATGGATGCAGTTCTTTCCAAGACCTTTATTGCCTTTGTTCTTTCTTTTATTTATTACTTTTTCTTTCTTTTTGATTCAAGGTCTGACCAGAGGACACTGCCTTGGCGTGGTGACCAGAGCTGACAGTGTTACCCACGAGTATTTTTGCAGAAATGATAAGGCTGGCTTGTGATGAGACCCCCTTTCCCTTGTCCATGCAACCAAGGGTCACTGCCCTAGCGTGGTGACCAGATAATGGCAATGTCATACTGCTAGATACCTATGAACATAATGGGTCGGCTTGTGATGAGACCTCCCATCCTCTTGGCTAGGTCTTGTTTTATCATTTTTCTTTGGGTCCCTTTTGTTTCTTATCGAGAGTCTTTTTATTGCCTTCTCGGGGATCCCTGGGCGAGGCATCTCTAGATTTTATCTCCTATGGCTTTTATCTTTTACCAACTGCTTTTACCTCCTGGGCCTTTATCCCCCTCTTCCCACAGGATAAAGTGTAACCCCTCAAATAGGTTATCCCAATGCCCGGACTAGGGGAATGGGATAGATGTATGGGAGATAAGATGTAAAATGATAATATGGTGGGAGCGGACGATGGCTCTTCAAATCCCCCCTGGCGGCTAACCAAAACCTATGGATACAAGCTTGCTAGGGCACCCCGTTAATCCCCTCAACCATGGTCAAGTGGGTTAGTGTAAGATCCAAGCAGTTGTCAGAAATGTAAGGAAACTGATGCATATATCTGAAAATTATAATGATCAAACATGACACATACCATGATACCTGGACCAATTACCTCATGGAGCAAGAGTCTTCTCCGATGCAAGTCCAAGCCGATGGTGATGGATGCTGCTGCTGCTGACATGACAAGTCTGATGAAGAAGAAGAAGGATGGACCCTCCAGGGCCATGCTCAAGTCAATCCTACTCTCAGTACTCCATGTCTAGGACCTGTGGGCCTCGAGACATGATCTCCTAGTTATCCCTAGAAATCGGGGATAACAGTACCCTCTATGCTTTGATCTCCCTCTTCTTATTTGCTTCCAAAGCTGTTGGATCTGTCGGTGGAACAATTACTTTGTCCACTAACTCCCAAAGTTCATACTCCTTTAATGCCAAAGTTACTCTTACTTTCCAAGATAGGAAGTTCGATGCTCCATCTAATCTGTCTTCAACTCTCAACGGTGTTGTTTCCATCCCTAAGACCTAATAAATTGCCCTAGAAATAACCTGCTGCTGAAAATTGCCCCTGTACGGACTTGTACGTGCCTATAACCACTAGAACCCACATATGTACGTGCATGCGCTAATTGTAACTTGTGTATACATGCATGTCTCCAAAGAGACCCACATATGTACGTGCATGTCCCTTCTATAACCTGTGCTAAGTCACCGCATTCGACAAATTTTCACCTTAAAATTCGAAATTCGCCGAATTTTATGCAGACTCGAATTAATTTGGCTGGAATGCGGTGAATTTAAAGTGGAACCCGAACTGTAGCTCGAATCCGAACCTTATGCGAATCGCATGGTGAATAAATTCGACGAATCCCTTCAATTTAGGCTTCAAATTCGTTAGACGAAAAAAATTATAAAAGAATCGAACCCTAGGGCCCATTATGCGTGGTTTTTATTTTGCGCGGTTTTCATTCTGCGTGGCTTTCGCCCCAATCCGCGTGGGTTTTTGTTGTTTCCCACTCGTTTAATCTCTTCTCCCAAGGTCAACCCGCAGGCCTGACTCCCGATCTCAAGGCTCATTCCTCCGCATCTGAACTTATAATTTACAGTCACAACTCAGACTCACTACAGTCTTCACTCTAGAGTGGTTACGAACTTACGATTGACAGTTTGCAAAGTTGCAGACTGTCATCTCCTAGCTTCCTCTACCACCCATGCTTGCGCTCGAACAATGACTCCATTCCACGAGTCCGCGATTCAGTAATGTGTTTTTTAAATAGTTTAGTCATGTTAGTATGCTATTTTTATTTCTATCTTGTATTTAATTAATATGTTTTTAATGTTATGTTTCATTAACAAGTTTTAAAATTTTGAATAAGATGATGTGTTTTTGAAATATCTATTTAATAAAATATTTTCATTTCTATCATTTATTTAATTTTATTTATTTTTAAATTTTTAAATTTTATAGTCTCTCGAATTTAATGTTGAATTTTATCACATAAATTTTCATTGTCGAATTTCAAGGCCACCGAACTCGAATTTGAATTTGAACCAGGTGACTTAGAACCTGTGTACAACCCCGTGAACCTGCAAAACCCTAGTTCTGCCTGTTTCCCTGAAATATGTCCTTCGATTTCTTCCTATTGGTTATGGATCTACTAAGATATCCTACATATCTGAGAGATCTGTGATCAACTACTATGGATCTAAGATCTGGCTTCTATTCAGAGAATGCACTCTAATACCATGTTGAAAACCTCTTTCTCCAATCCTAGGTATCTTGTTATCTAGTGATTTCCTTACTGCAAATCAAATTAGCAGCTCACAAAACAAAAATACATTGTTGGAATATTCAACTCAAATAAAGATAATGGAAGCAAAAACACATAAACACCAATATTTTTGGGTAGATACCCCTGGAGAAACCCCAGAGGGAAATCCAATGCTGAGAATGATTTTATATGCTAAAATCAAGGCTCCTGTAATAGAGATAATGGACCACTAGGAGAAATACAATTACAGACAAACCTGACAAAGTCTGATCTGTTGTATGACCCAGATATGCACGCTTTTCGAGGTTTACGTACCTCTCTTTCTGCACACCCACGTATACATGCCTATCTCCATTGTGACACACGTACATGAACAAAAAGGTTGTACAACAAATACGGCTTGACACTTTCATGTGGTTTCACTCTGCTAAAACCCACTTGTGGTTGTCTCTGTTCTCTCTTCTCCTTGACTTGATCTCTAGATGGAGTCCCTATCCACCTATCCAAGATCTCTTTGAATTACAGTCCTTTGTGATCCAACCCTCTGTGTTGACTCTTTCAACACACGTTCCTATCAAATGTCTTCTCCTTCAACCTATCCTCGCTTTTATAATCTTGAGTTATAATCTAACCCTAATCTCCAAAGTGATTGGTGGTTGAGATTACTTCTCACCTCACTTGAGATCAATGGCTAAGATTAAAATGCTAACTTTCAACATTTCCTTAAATAACTCAATAAATTCAAATAATTAATATAAGCACTTTACTTTAATAATTCCTTTAATTAAAGTAAAGTCAAGGATAGATGGATTTGGACGATTTCCACACGTCTAGACACATAGACCTGTGCAGAAATACCTATCCGATGCTACCATGCATCAACAAGGTAGGAACACACCAAACACACTCATAGGAGGAAACCAAGATTCTTCAACATCTCCACATCACAACAGATACGAAACAATCACAATAATCATTATGGAGCAGTGTTGAAAAAGTCTACTATTTTTCGCAACTTTTTCCCCCAGCCAAAAAAATCACCCTGAAAAAATCGTGATTTTTTCAATTTTTAAAAGGTCGCGACTTTTACTAAAAGTCGGCGATTTTTTCGAAAAAGCCACGGTTTGATGGAAAAAATCATGGGACACAGGGAACACGCGGGGATAAAGCGGATTTTTGGTTTTTCTTTTGGTCATTTGACTTGTTTTCTTGTGGAGAAGGAAGGAGAAGGGTTTGTGGTCTTTCTCAATCATTGTGGAGGCAACTTAACAACCATCATCATCACCATCAAGGATTTCTAAGTGGAGAAAGGGTTCAATTTCATTTTCCAACCAGTGTTGAATCTTCCATTCATAGGTATGTATCTAGATTCTAAATCCCTCCATGTTAATGCTTTTTTTTCCATAGATTTTTGCAATTTTGCTTGCCTCTTTGCTTGCCTACGTTTTGTTTTTTTTTTTGGTCATTTTGCCATGATTTTCATGCCCATAAAACAATGTAATGTGTTTTTTTTTATGGGACAGAAAGCTTGAGCCTTGCTGTTAATTTTTTCTCCACCCTCTTATTGTCATTTTTCATTGCTAATAATCTAATCTAGAGGTCTGATTGTTTTACCAATGGGCTGTTATTTTTTTCTAGTGGGGTTTAATATCGATTTTTTGTGCCTTAGCGTTGAATTTTGAAGCTATCAATTTCATCAAAAAATATGCCGAAGCCTTTGGATATATTTTGGGTGTATGGGATCCCTGAAGAGGGGACAAACCGACAACGATTGAGTTGCAAACTCTGTGGGGTGAATATGTCAGGAGGGATTTGCAGGTTGAAATATCATTTAGCTAAAATCCACGAGCATGATATTGAAGTTTGTGGTAAAACAACCCCGGAGATTATAAGAATTGCATTTGATTAACTTGAAGCAAAGGATAAAAAGAAAAATGGTGCAGTGGTAAGGAAGGCTGAACTTTCAGTTAGAAGTTCAGTGACATCTACCCCATAGGGACAGTGTAGTGGGAGGGGCTCCACAGATTCAGGTACTGGGAGGTTTTCACCTTTTTTTCTTACAAGAACCACCCCTGGAGCACAACGTTCCATCAGGTCGGTGTTGAAGAAAAAGGAGAAGAAAGAAGCAAATAGGGTTGTGGAGAGGTGTCTTTTCTAGAGTGACATATCTCTCAACATCACCAAGAATAATCCATTTTGGCAACCGATGTGTGATGCCATTGATGTTGTTGTCCCAGGGTATAAAAGCCCTACCTTTGAGGAGTTGCGGGGGCCAATTCTTCAAGAAGAAAAGGAAATCAAGTCTAGAATGGCAGAGTTCAAGCAGTCATGGGAGATCTTTGGATGCACAGTGATGTCTGATGGTTGGACAGATAGGAATGGTAGGTCCCTTCTCAATTTCTTCGTACATTGTCCTAGAGGTACCATGTTTATCAAATCAATAGATGCATCAGCACATGTGAAAGATGCAGCATTGTTGTGTGATTTGATGGATGTGTTCATCCAGGAGATCGACATGCATAATGTGGTGCAAATCATAACAGATAATGCAGCTAATTATGTGGTTGTTGGTAGGTTGCTTATGGAGAGGAACTGTTCATTGTTTTGGACTCTATGTGTTGCACATTGTATTTATTTCATGCTCGAGGATATGGGGAAAACCTCCTTCATCAAGGAGGTGATTGATCAGGCTAGGAGCGTCCCCAAGTTCATATATAACCATATTTGGGTTCTTAGCCTCATGAGGAGACACACCAGAAATAGGGAGTTGCGACGTCCTGCAATCACTCGTTTTGCCACCAACTTCAGTACTCTGCAGTCTTTGCTTCGATGTCAGTTTGAGTTGAACCAAATGTTTGTTTGTGATGAGTGGCGGGATTCTACATATAGCAGGAGCGAGGATGGGAAAGCCATTGCTAGATTGGTGTACAGTGACTCCTTCTGGGAAGGAGTGGCAAAGGTGTGCTCAGTGAGTGAACCTTTGGTAAAGGTTCTGAGATTGGTTGATAGCGATAAGCCAACAATGGGCTATTTGTATGAGGCCATGGATAGGGCCAAAGAAGCTATCCGGTCTTATTATGTGGGAAAGGGTAGCCACGGCTTTCGTAGACAGATGTTATTATGGGATTTGATTGACACTCGATGGATCGGGATGCTCCATCAACCCATTCATGCAACAACAATTTTCCTCAACCCTGCATTTTCCTCCAAATGCAACTTTGCTTTTGATGGCGAGGTGATGGAAGGGCTCCATGCTTGTCTTCAGAGGATGGTACCTAATGTTGTGATTCGCCTTGATATTAATTGCAAGATAGAGATGTATCAGGATGGTACTGGACTATTTGGCTATGAAGATGTTGTTGCTTCAAGGAACATTTTGTTGCCACGTAAGTCATTAGAATTTAGAAGATAGTTCAACTTAGAACTTTATGTTTTTAAAATTCAAATTTCA
>ML785942.1:48374-58444 GCA_009831015.1 Picea engelmannii
TTACTTCTTATTTCCTCTAAAATTTAACTTTTATCAAAATGACTGTATAATGATGTTTATTTATACCATTTATGTCACTTCATTTTAAAATTAGGGCCGACCTGACACTTTCTTATTTTGCAATTCTTTTCTTTAATTATCTTTAGGGCCTACATGTACTTCCTTCTTCAATTAACATTGTCATCTTCAAAAATTCATTTCTCCTCAACCATGAGGATCCATGTGATGTGCCATATACCACTGGAAACAACATGATGTATAATATCCATTCTTGGGTGTTGTATATGCATGTGCATTGTCCTTCATGTTCAAATACCTTTATCAATCTTGCGGTCCAAAACCCATGACTAGGGTTGACATCAATGACAACAACCAATCTTCCAACAACAAGATCACTTAGTAATATTTTCACGTTTAGAGATTCTGAAAAGATCTTAAAGATGACTCCAAGGGGTTCCTTTTTTGTGTATCCATGTTGGTCCGAAAAAGAGATAAAATTTTACCTGGTGCATTCTTATGTTTTTTGAGCATGAGAATGAACTAAGACTACGCTCGTGAATGTGATGAACGAGCAAAACTACTCTAAAACCTGCCAATAATGTGATGCAGGAGCATCGCCAACAACAAGCGAGCGTGGGGCACACACCAATGCATTTTGGGCACATGATGAATTGTTTAAAATATTTTGAAGTTGGATGTGCCAAACATAAATGAAACAATTAAGGAAGGTGTACTGATAGATTGTGATCAGACCTTAAGCATCTCGCTCTCATCTGAAGGACTAAGAGGCATTTATGTTAATGAATGTAGGTAGGTAGCTTTGAATTCTCAGATTAGATAGTTTAGAGAGAAGAGGGAAATGAGATATAGACACCCTCATTGTATAGCTGTAAGATTATTATGAGAAGAGAGCATAGGAGAGCAGAAGCAGAGAGCTGTGCAAAAACTCCATGTACAGAAGTTCTGGATTAATACAAATATTTTTAGTTCAGACTCATGGTGTCCATTTTCTTTCTGTGTTGTGCATGCTGATTGATATATGCTCGTTTACTCTCTGTTATGCATTCTCTTTGATGCGTGAATGTTTTATTTCATATTTAATGTCTGAAATCTGAAGAGAGGGAGAGTAAGGAATGAGTTTCAATTGTTTCTTTGTCTGAGCTAGAGTTTTCCTGCAAGGAGTGCAGTGAAATTGTCCACAAGGTGTGCGTTGACAGAAGTCAGAATTCATCTCTGAAAGCTCAGGAGGGATACCATTGTTCTCATTCTTGAAGAAGTGAAAGTTAATCCCAAGAGCTGTGCAAAGTCTGCGCTGGCTGAGTAGAGTCTCAGAGTTTGCAGCCTGAGCGAAATTGTTGAAAGAATGCTATCGCAGGGAGTGCGCAGAATCGAAGAATTCAATACTTGGAAGTATTGAATAATTGCTGCAAAGAGTGCATGCAGGGGTTCTTTTGTTTTTTGAAGACTCGAGTTGTGGAGAAAGCTCAGAAGGGATAGAGCCTTCAAATTTGTCGAAGAGAATCTCAAAGAGAACTAGTGCCTTGAAGTATTGGAAGGAGGCACAACGATATTGTCTGGTAGGAGGACAAGTTCCGAAAGGAGATACCGTGTTCATTTCGCAGAAATCGTTAAGGAGGCATTGGACGGTCGAAAATCCTCCGTGGAGGATTCATGAAGTCCCGGAAGCCGTCAGATATCGCAAAGGAGCAGGGGAGTTACAACAACATTCGTCGAGTGCAATCTCGCGAGAATTGGACCGTAGGATCCGAATCCACACGAGTTGTTGGATCACCCACGTAAATCTCATTTCGAGGTTTCGTGAGTTGAAGGGACGAAACCTCTGCATCAAGACTTGCGAGGTCATGAGGTGCGAAGTCCAGAAATAGTGAGATAATTTGAGCCATCCGATTGGAAGGACATGTGTCATGAGATCCTCTCTATCGGGGATTCAGACATTGGGGTTCAGAAGAGGAAGTCCTTCGACTTCGCGAGTGGCGAAGTCGTGAAGAGGATCAAGACTATCCATCTGAGAGTGGACAGGTGGAATACTTGTCGACATGGAGGTCAAACCTTTGTTGACCATTTCGGGGTTTCATGAGTTGGAGATCCAAGGGCACAGCATCCGGATTCGCGAAGTTGCGAAGTCCAAAATTCAAAAAAAAAAAAAGCGGGAAATTCCATTGTGGGACCCATGTAGATGACATGTCAGAATTTCTCCATTTCGGCATATCGAAGGGTAAGAGGTTGAAACTCTTGTCCCAAAAGTTCTGAAGTTACGAAAATGTGAGAAAATTACAGTCGTCTATTAGGAGGAGGACAGGTGGCAGAGATCTAGGGATCTCGTGAACTCGGGAGTTCACCAAGTGAGAGCCCAAAGATCGGGTGCTCCAAGTCACAAGAGGCGAAATTGTGAGGATCGAGGATAGTCATTAGATCCAGGTCACGGGAGGACCGTTGGATCAGGAACCCCATCACATTTCGCATGTTCGGGGGTTCGGAGGTCGACAGGAGTTACTTTCGATTGAAAAAGTCGTGAAGTGCCGAGAGCCGAGGCATAGAGGAAAAACATGGCAGAACCATAAGGTGGGCCCTGGAAGTAAACCGGCAGACACACGTCACACATTTGGAGGGGTCAACACCCCATTGACCTCTTGCATCTCGGGGATTCGCGAGATAAGAGTACGTGAGCTCGACCCTTCCTTGAGAAGTCGCGAGTAGCGAGAACGAGAAGAGAAAAGTCAACATCGCCTCTCGGGGGTTCGGGAAAGAAAGGTGCCAAGGTTGGACCTTTAAACTCGTGAGGCGACGAATAGCGAGAAGTGGTAGAGATTAACCTAGCCGACGGTCGAGCAAGGAGGGCACTGACGGAAGAAAGGGCTATACCCATTTCGCGATCTCGGGTATCGTGAGATTGGAGAGGAAGAATCGGAAGTCACGATCTGTGAACTCGCGAGATTGGGAGCCGTGAAAAAGGACCTGTGGATCTATTCGAAAGGAGATTCCAGCAGGGAATCCGAAAGAGTTGATCCAGCTCGAAAGGGTTAAAGAACGATCCTGTGAGCGGTTCTTGGTCCCGAGGATCGACAGGTCTGTGTCATAATGTCAAAACTGCATTCCACTGTATTAATAAGGCCTTTAAATATTTTTGAAACCCAAAAATAACTATATCTTAGGAAAAATGAAATTTATAATAGTAAAAAGGGGTAAAAATATCATTTACCATTTCATTTGTGCAAAGACTTGTCACAGTGGAGAATTTGTGCTTTGTAGGTGAATCTTGAATTGTTCAGTACCGGAGCTACAGTCATGTTTTTGCCTCGCCGTTTTGACCAGGTTGGTTCTCTTCTTCCTTTCTTTCATTTGTACGGTTCAAATTTTGTTTTTAGGCAATGATTGGGTTAAACAATTGATGCCCTGGGTTGTCTCAAGCACCCAAAAGGGCTCGATGCTTCTCTAGATTTAGTGGGGGAGTGCTTCCTGATTTTGAAACTGCCTGTACAAGATGATGAAAGGCGTGCCAATGCTTTAGTGTAGTGGTGGAGAGGGCGCTACCCAAAAACACAAGAAAAACACCCAAAATGTGCCAGCGCTTTCTAAAAACGTGAATGGTGCATTGTCAGTTTTTAGAGCACTCTGGTGGCTACTATCGGATGCGTTGGTGCACTGATGTGCATATGAAAGGGGCGTTGGCCTCATAGACAAAGCAAACAATTTTTTATTTTTTTTTCAATTGCCAAAAAACGTGATTAATGAACTTTGATGGTTGATGATTGCAAGTGACTTCGGGAATAATCATGATCGAGTGGAAAGAGAGAGAGCATGATCTCGATGATGTGGCCTCCTTGCARAGTCCTCGAACACAGATCGCATTGAGGAATTGCGGTCTCCTCAAGTTCTTCAAAATAAGAAAAATGAACAAAGAGATTCTTCTTCTCGAGCATATAATCGGGATATGGAACGTCRCAGAAYAAGGGATCCAAATTGGAATGCAACTTCTCACCATCGAGTTGGAATATGTATACTTCTTGACTRGCCTCTCAAAAAGAGGGGCTCCCATAGTTTTATCCRGACAGAGGGCATTTCCTGCACCTATGGATGAGTACCTRGAAAACCATTGTGTCCCAGGAGTGAGACTAGTGGGAGGTAGAATCAAAATCAAAGACATCAGGGATCTACCTCTTCGGTCCATTCTGTTTTCCATTTTGTGTATAGTGGGAAGTACCAGATCTCACCTAGTTTCAAGATCACAAGTGTCCTATGGTTTACAGTGTCGAGAGCCAATATTGTTTAACTGGAGTGAAGGGTTCCTTTAGAATGTGAAGGAACATATTACGAGATGTAGATAAGGGCAGCAGAAGCAGTTCAGGTATGGTTCATTCTTGGTTCTGTTCTTCTTAGAATGCATTCCTCAGATGCAACCTCAGATTGAGTTAGCAATACGACCAGTGGGAGAACCATGTATGGAGCTCAGATTCAAAGTTCAAATTCACCAGTGATTTCTTCGCTTGGCTGAGACGCCAATTGATAGTGATAGAATACTTTCCATACGCTGGAGTGGATTTTCGTGGAAGCATGGAACTGGTCCTTTCATATGCGATGGACTGGTATGCGTCAAGTGAGAAACCAAAAAATATCTTGTCAAGTGTTTTTTTTATTTTAAAACTTATATTATTTTTTTTTGGTACATAGAAGAGTTCCTAATGGATGTATCATTTCATCATGCAGATAGGGGAGAAACACATCCAACAAAGATACTGACATTGGGGCATCGCGGGGATGCTCAGGTAGTAGTAGTGGTAGGGGGTCTCCAAGAGGTGGAGACAAACCTCTGTGGTCTTACGATGGGTATCCCTCCTCTTGAGAGGGAGAATGTACCCTTGCACTTGCATAGACACACAATGTGAGTCCTTGAGAGTATTAACTCTTTACTGAGATGAGTAGCCCATGCGGTGATGTGCTACTTGGATCACAATGTGATGCGAGAGGACTAGGACCTCATTGATTTTTTTTTTGTATAGTATTTATGATAATCTTACGGGCACGAGGACCCAACATTTTTCCCTTCTATGAACTTTTTTGATGTAATCAAACATTTTCAGTCACGCCGTATATATATACATTTCTGAGTTTTTACAGTGCCAAATGGTTTGCAAATAATGATGTCTTTTATGTGATGTATTTTAATTTACATGATAATATGTGATGTGATTTATTTCCTTTATGAAAACTTATGTATGTGTGAGATACCTATCGATGATGTAATTAGCTAACAAATATGAAATGGTATTGAGTTCTCTTGGTATGTGTCTGTATTCGATAAACTTGAACATTCATTCAAGACGATGAACTCGTAACTGGAGATGTAGTAGGATAGGATTGTGAATAGCGTAGATTCGATTAAGTTGACAGATCACGAGTTGGGAGTATAGTTTGATGATCATGCGGGAAATGCCTAGGGAGGAGGCTTCAGTTAAAAGTTCGATGACAACATGATATTCTGCCATGTTGTTAGTTGTCAATCCTAAGAAAATACCTACAGAATTCACCAACTCATCAAAGTGGTAAATGAACCAAGCTGTAGAAGCAACGTTCTAGGTGTGTCGACTAGCGCCATCCACAAACCCGACAAAGATAGAAAAGTAAGATGTCATCTGCGCATGAAAACACAAGACACAGTATAAGTGGCTAAGGAAAAACTAGAGCACGCAAAAGAAAAAGACACACCAAACTAAATATACAATAGTGTACAAAGAACGTATGCTAGATGTTCTATGCATAGTACTTCTTAAGGTAAAGCCCATTCTAGGGCTAGCCCAGGGATATTCCATCGTAGTCAACTAGCTCATAGGTGCCTCTATGTAGAACATGTTTCATGATGTAAGGACCATGCCATAGAGGTTCTAACTTCCCTGTCCCTAACTTATCATGAGCCTGGTCATAAATGAGGACTAGGTCCCCTTCTGCAAAAGCTCAAGGGTGGATGGATTTGTCGTATTGATTCTTGATTGACTTTTGATACATCTCATTAAAGAGAGCGACATCACGACGTGTTTCATCCAACCTAGTCAAGTGTAAGAAACATTCTTCTTCAATAGAAGTGCGGGGTAGGAGTTCTACTTTGAGTTTCAGTGAGGGAATTTCACACTCGATAGCTAAAACAACTTCTATGCCATATACTAGCTGGAAGGGAGTGAATCCAGTAGAATTTTTTACTGAGGTCCGATAAGCCCAGAGAGCGGAGAAAAGTTGTAAATACCAAGATGTCTTGTTTTCCCCTACCATCCGTTGGATCATGGTTTTGAGGACCTTGTTGATAGATTCAACTTGTCCATTTTCTTGAGGATAGTACGGGGATGAGTTCTTATGGAGAAAACCCAACTTGGCATGCAACTCACTCATCATCTAGTTTTTAAAGTCTGAACCATGATCAGTGAAAATGACATGTAGAACACCAAAATGAGTGATGATGTGATTAAAAAAGAAAAGAGATGTAGTACGACCATCATTAAGAAAGGTAGGCATAGCTTCAGCCCATTTTGTAAAGTAATTGACGATGACGATTATATAACCATTCCCCCCAGCTGAGGTAGGCTTACGCTGCATGAAATCAATGCCCCATTTGGAAAACGGGCTGATGGAAATAACGGGATGTAGTGAAGCGGGGTGGGTGTGTGTCTTGTTTTGAAAAACTTGGCAGGGTGGGAACTTTTGGATGCCCTCGATACAATCTTTGAAGATTGAGGGCCAAAAGTAACCGTCACATAAATTGTTTTGGCCTGTAGCCATCTGAGAAAGGTGACCAACAAAGGCTCCCCTTGTTACAGAGAAATCCCCTTGTGGACAAGTGGATTCTCTCTCGGGCTCTAGACTCTTAAGACGAAGACAAAAAAGTTCTATTGTGGACACTGACTTTCCTTTGCATGAACCTAAACTATCCAAAGAATAATAAGGAAGAAGGGTAAATACCTTTCATCGACGTTTATCCTTGCTTGATCGAGGCTGATCTTGATTTCCATGTTCTTCAGAAGGTCCCAAAATACAATGATAAACAACAATGATACTTTCTACTCTACCATGATTACCTTCATAATGGATCTATGAAAAAAATAAGTTCATGGAACGTACACAAACTTTAAAGGAAACAGGCCAAGCATAGATTTATATTAATGAAAACAAAGTGAGATGCTTACAACCATGGATGTAGGTGCAACAACTTCACCAAGTTTTCTTTGTCCAAACCCTTGCTCAAATAATCCACACACAGAATGTTGATGCTTCAATGATATCTCCCTTATGAGATCATAAGTTTGATACTTCACAATGTCTCTCCTTTCACCATGAATAGGCCTCCTTCTATAGGATTGGATAGGCCTAACCACTTGAGATATTCTTGCGGTAAGTTGAGGATTATTCTCCTTTTGTTGTGGATCTTCCTGAATATCGAGCCTTGACCTCAGATCTGAATCCAACCAACTCCAAATATGAAGGGATTCTTCCCTGATTTCCCTCAACAATCCAAAAAATCGCTCAAAAAAGGCCAGTGCTCCCTCAAAATGGGGCACAGAGCATTGGAACGCTCCCCCAAAAGAGGTCACAGAGCGTTGGCACTCCCTGACTGTGTATAAGGGAGCGATGCCTTCCAAAATTGATTTTTGAGTGGTTTTCTCAGTGGAAAAGACTTGTACTCTTTGTCAAATGACTTCTCCTCTTCAAAACTAGTCTTTTGAGGTGTCTTGCAAGTTTTCTTAATAATGTCATCCGAGACACGACATAAGCAATATGAAAGTATGATATTTGTGACACTTATGGGATAAATCAGACACTTGCGACATTGGTAATGACGACACTATGCCATCATCGTAATGAGTAATTATGATGTGTAACACGGTGAACAAAGTGGAAGATGCATTGAGTCCGATACCACGCATATTCTTGGTAATACCTCTCAAGAGGAATCTTTGAGAAATTATTCCAGCGTTACAGATAGACGATGATTGGTACAAAGAGGTTAAGGAAAATATTGAAAAAGATACCATGATGGTACCAAAGTTTGAAGATTATACATTGGACAATGACGAACTGATGAGGTATAACAATAGGATTTACATGTCACCTAATGACAAATTATGAAGTTTCATCTTAGTTGAAGTGTATCATGCACTGTACATGGCTCATCCGGGAATCACGAAGATGAAGGAAAACCTTAAGGCTTTATTCTTCTATAAGGGAATGAAAGCATACATAGTTAGTTACATGGAAATATGTCTAGAATGTCAGCAAGTGAAAGTTGAACATAGACATCCAATAAGATTACTACAACCACATGTCATTCCAGAATCAAAATGGGAGGTCATTTCAATGGAATTTATAGTTGGATTTCCACTGACAGCAAGGAGACATGACTCGATTTTCGTGGTAGTTGACACACTGAGGAAGAGTGCACATTTTATTCCTGTACATATGACGTATCAGGCGCTATACATAGCTAGAGTTTTTGTCAACGATATTGTAAGGTTACATGGTGTACCAATAAGGATCATATCCGATTGAGGATCGGTGTTCACAGGATGATTTTGGACTAGTTTCCAAGAGGGTTTGGGAACACAACTAAAATTTAGTACATCATATCACCCTAAGACAGAAGGGCAAATAGAAAGAACAAATCAAATTTTGGAATATATTTTGTGTATGTATGTAATGGACCAACATAAATGTTGGGAAGATTTATTTCCACTAGTAGAGTTTGTAAACAACAACAACTATAAAAGTACCATTAAGATGGCACCGTTTGAGTTTCTTTACGGGCGACCATGTCGGATGCCATTGAGCTAGGATCGACTTGAGGATAGGATCTTGGTAGGACCAGAAGTGATCTAAGAAATGGAAGAACAAGTGAAATCGATAATACAAATGATTAACTAAGCATAAGATCGACATAAGAGCTATGTCAATGCGCATCACATTGACCACGGTAATGAATTTGGTGATCGAGTTTTCTTGCAGGTGAAACTGCACAAGAGTTCTATCAAGTTTGGAAAGGGTGATAAACTCTCTCCAAGGTTTGTGGGACCTTTCGAAGTTGTGGAAAATAAATGAACCGTGGCTTATCGACTAGCCTTTCCTGATTATTTGAAGTGTATCCACAATGTGTTTCATGTATATTCTTTGAGACATTATGTTAGTGATCCTACACATGTGATTGACATTATTTATTTGCAGGTGTTGTACGAGAGTGCTCTTACGAAGGATCCAATATGCATTTTGGACCATCGCATTAGACAACTATGACATAAAATAGTTGATCAGTTCAAGTTCTAGTGGGACAATTATATTCCACACTCGGCTAACTGGGAGGATGCATATGATATGCGTCAGTAGTTTCCTTACTTTGTCTATAGATTTTACATATAGATATTGTCAAATACTTTTATTTACTGCATTTTATATATTGTACAACTTCAGGATGATGTTTAAACCAAGACGGGGTGTATGTAACATCCCACTCTACTGAGCACATGCTATGGACTTATTCCTTGAGGACACTTTCATGCAAGTCATCTGGTTATAGTATAGTGTTATTGTTTCGACTATGGATTTTACATGATGATGTTCATGGGTTTTGATTTATTGTTATTTGATATATGTATTGACAATTTCTATTGACGGGTTTTCCTTGAGTGTGCAGGACAATTAACATATTGTGGATGTCGATTGCATCAATGGACTACCTTGGACTTCAGATTGAGTCAAGGAGTGGATTGTGTTGGACTTCAGACATATGATTTATTTGGTATGATTATGTATATGGATCAGTGAAAGTTTTTTTTCAATGGATGCAGGATGACGATGCCTGCTAATCAGACTCACATAAGGAGTAAAGGGGATCTGCACAGAAACCAGATATTAAGAGAGATTTGTGGAAATGTCCCTGTCACAACCTACTAGAACTTCCTCCATGGCTCAAATTGTAGGTTAATGATTACCTACTTTCAGTGGTCCATGATGTCTTGAGGGTATACTGAGACAATCACTCACAAACATTTCTAAGAGATATGCAATAAGGAAGATTC
>ML785942.1:64912-75400 GCA_009831015.1 Picea engelmannii
AATTCATATTTATTCAACCCTGGAACTAGGATATTAACTCCGACTATTAAAGGGTAATCTTTTTCGTTGATCCGTACTATGTGACTTATGGTTACTGCAATCACCTTCTTCCAAATTAATGCTTGGTTTATTGGGATATCCACGTTTATCACCTGTCCTTGTTGGTCCTTTACCTCATAAAAGAAGTGCATAGAAATATGTTTTAGATATGTTTACCTGATACAATTTTTTTAGCGTATTAATTGAAGATGTTGCGCCATGAATAATGAATAATGTCTCTTGCGCCTCAAATTTGCAGTGCCCAAGAGGGGTATAGTTAGTAGATGGGATGTGCGTACTGATTTAATTGAATAATACTTTGCGCCTAAGCTTAATAATGCATGTTGAATTGGGAGTTTAGTTTTCCTTGTGCTCTATCTTGATGACGAGATTAATTAGAAGTTAGAATTCTCGTGCACGTGATTATATAGTGTAAGTAAATGATTATGTGGACCTAAGACTTATTGCGCGCTTTAAATTTAATTGAAAGGGGTGCTTGCTGTAGAGATTGGATTTCTTGCGTGAATTATTTTTACTGTAACAAATATTGATTTGACACTTACTATGGGTGCCGTTAAATTGTTATTTTTTGATGGATATATGACTAGCATTCTATCGCACCTAGATTACTGATGTTTCCTGAATGGGTTAGAAATTGGTTACTCCAGTGGTTAGATATCTAGCGCGCCACAAATTTCTTTGTTTTGAATATCGTTCAGTTATTTACTTCCTACTCAAGGGAATGTATTGTGAGGAATGATTGTTATTGATGTTATACTTCTCATGCTTCAGGCATTGGAATTTATGTCAAGTACATTGCGCCTTGATTAAATGGTGAATTGGGATTGATGGATTATTTTCCTATGTTCCTTAATCTAATGAATTTTACCTTGTGCCTTGGTATATGTTGAAGAATAGGTGTCTAGATATTTTGCGCCTTAATAGAAATTATAATTTTTTGATTACCTTGTTTCCTTGGCATTATCTGATGATTGTCCCTATGAGCAGAGTTGAGCGATTGATTCGTAACGCACATGTGTCATAATTAATTGTACAAACTCACTAATTAAGGGCTTCTTTTTATTGTGATATTGTGTCGATATGGGTATCCTCATTCACGGCAATGATGTGTCGACTTTGCGCTGTGATTGTTGTTAATGTGTTAATGTTGTTTCATTTATATATTGCACTATGTGTCAATGTGGTAGTTACTAAATTGTGATGTATACTTCTTAACGCAACATTAAAATAAAATAAAAATTACCTGGTGTGTGTCGCTTTTGTCGTTGTAACAACAGTGTCATTACACCATTCCTAAGATGTTAAGTGGTCAAAATCAATTGGATGAATCCTTGACTTGAGCGTTTCTTATTTGTCTTGGAGGTTCTAACCATGCAAGATAGTTTGGGTGGATAGCTTTCTTATGTTATCTTTATAAGATATGTTGATTAAATACTAGTGATGTTTCTTTCAGTTGATTGTGATGAAATTAATTGTGTAGTTAGTAATATATGTTATAACGCATTTTCACTTATATTAACGTTTGTTCAAAAAAGAAATATTTACCTCTTTTGTACATCACTAATTGTTGTTGTCATAATGGAAGGAACATTACATTAATCGACTTAGATTTTGTACAATCCACATTTACTTTAACTAAATTTCTAAAGTTAACATGAGCTTTATACAGTCCTATTGAAAGAATAAAAAAAAGTTGATTCAAAATCGACATTCTTATGAGTGGAACATAATAATTCTCTTTTCTAATACAAGAACTTAGAAATGAGCATTTAAATGTAAGACTACTAATAATATTATAGTGGTGGTGGTCTGTCTCGGAATTCAGTGACTGCTAAATTATTATAGTGGTGGTGGTCTCTCTTAGAATTGAGTGACTCCTAAAACTTGTAGTGACGTTTTGTTTTCTTGAAGATTTCAGATCGAAGAGTTTTCAATTAAAAATCGATAGTTTTCGAGAATAATTTTACAATCCCAGATTTTCAAGAACTGTATAAAAAAAACAGGAAGAATGTGAATAGGAAAGATTTATTGGAACTATCATGGTAGGAATCCCTTTAATATATTTATTATTTTCCATAGATAAATGATGTGAAAATCAACAACGATTGTAGACTAATATTTATATAGATAAAAATTAAAATGAAGTTCTAAGAAACAATTAGATATGTGAAGATTGTTGATGGTAATTATTACTATTGCGAAATAAATCGAAGCTATATATATATATATATATAATTGATAATGTATGCATAACTAAGATTACGTTGCAGATAACATGTTATAAAAATAATAAGATAAAGTTTCAAAATTTCCATTGTAAATCAACTAGGAATATATTTTATTTAATTCAGAATTTATATGCTCTTGATATACTTTCATTTTATAAAAATTGTAATATTACAATTTACAATCCTACATCGAAATAAAATATTTAACAACCTACAATTTGCAATAATAATGAATAACTTCAACTCCTTTTTTTTCTCCTATATCATAAAAAATATAAATATGTAATCTTCTCCTATATCATAAAAAATATAAATATGTAATCAGGGATAATTTTAAGGATGGAAATTTATATTAAAATGTAGAAATATGGGTTAATCTTATTAGTCCTCAATATGCAAAATGTAAAATGTTTGGCAATAGTTTTGTAAAAATATTCAAATTTCTAAGGATTTTATATGGTTTCTATAAAATTTTAGCAATTTTTAAGGGAAAATGATTTTATTCTATGGAATTTGGGCGAATTGCTTTTAGAAAAAATGGAAATTGGCGAATCATTTTTTGGGAAAAACTATCGAAAATTAGTCCATTGGCGAAATTTATCCCCTACAATCATCTATGTATGTAATGGAAATTACATGGAAGAATCATCGTCCTTGGATGAATTTTATTGTCAAAGTATTTGTGTCGTTTGTCGAAGTTTTTGCATCGATTGATGAAACTTGCATCAACTTCACTGAAACTCTATCAATTTCGTAGATACTTGCATCAACTTCACCGAATAGTGCACCAAATTCATTAGATCTTTCCATTTATTGATTGACCCACTAGTTAACTTCCCTGCCAACATGTGTGGGTACTCTTGTTTCCCAGGGTCCCTCGAGACACAACAAGGTTGTATAGAACCAACCACTATTCCAAAGTATTGATGCTCAATCTCACAAGCTCTAAGGTTCTTACCTTATGGAATACGCCAATGTCCAAACCCACAGATAGATTTGATTAAAGGTAAAATATTCATCACCGTGACCATCCAATATTAGGGAAATCAAATTCCCTCCCTTGTCCCAAGACCTTTCTTTATATCATCACCTAATGCACATCAAATTATCAATTAAAAATTTCAAATAAATTATTTCCCTCAGCCACATTTCTTAATTTCCTAAAATTACTCTTGAATGTTTCATAGCTTTTATTCAAGATTCTCCTTCTTTTTATACTTTTATCTTTTCTCCTAGATGTTTCTTATCTTTTCTCGAATCTTAGATTTCTTCTAGATATTTCCTAGATTTTATTGACTCCTAAATGTTTTCCAAGATTTTCTTATCCGTTATAATTTTATCCTCGATATTTTCCAGTTTTTCTTGACTTTATAATTTCTCCTAGTTGTTTCTCTCGAAATCTCATTTTACATGCATGATAATGTTTTATGTCTTGGTGATTTAATGCATTTTCCACTTAACTCATTAGCCTACCTTCTTTAGAGCTTATATTCTCACTTGATTTAGGATTCTTCCCTCCACTTATCATTTCACTAGAGTTCTCATATATTTAAATTCCCCCTTTAATTAATTTTCTAAACTAAAACATGCACAATTTGGACTCAAGCACATTTCCTACTTGTATAAAAAAAAAATTGACTTTACCATAAGTGATGCCAACGCCCTTCCTCACAACCCACAGGTCGAAAGGCCTACATTAGCTCAAGATATTTTCTTCTTCTTCGGCCCGAAGAACTGTAACGCTCTTCTATTTCCCTGTAGGGAAATCTGCACCCACAGAACTTTTCACGCGATCCCCTCTCTGCACTCGGAGGATCGGACTTCGTGACTTCGCGAGGTCAGTGGTCGAGCATTGTACCCTCGAGTCCCCGAGACCCGACGACAGTCAACGCTAACCTTCCCTTCTATTTCAGAACTTTTCTCATTGTGATTTCGCCACTCGCGATATCAAACAACTCACTTTACCGACTCCCGACTCCTGATATGTCGAAACCCCGACGCATGTGCAAGTTGACTATTCAATGGTCCTTCAGTCCATTGGCATTTCGGAGTTCACAATATCACGTATCCGGATGCTATTGTATCGGGACTTCTCGCTAGGGGTGATTTTAAGGATGAGAATTTGTTTTAAAATGTAGAAACCTTGGCGAATCTTACTAATCCTTCATATGCCAACTATAAATGTTTGGCGATATTTCTGTAAAAATATTAAAATTTATAAGGATTTTATATATTTTTTATAAAATTTTGGCGATTTTTAAGGTAAAATAATTTTATCCTATAGAATTTGGGCGAATAATTTTTAAAATAGCGAATCTCGTTTTTGGAAAAACCATGGAAAATTAGCCCATGAGAGAAATTTAGCCCCTAAAATCATGCATGCAAGTTCTCGTTGTGAAACCACGATAAGACGTGCCACCTGTCTACCTGCTAACCATTGTGTCCCCACACTGTTCCCTTAGCCGTCGGGATATCGCGTTTCACGATTTCGCGATTCCCGTTGCCCAACCTTCGACTCCTCCCCTCACGAATTCCTGATAGGCGATTCCATGAGTAATCCAATGGCCCTAGCTGGTTTGGATCAATGTCTCAATCCCTCCTGAGATTTTTTTTTTTTACTTCTCGGGAATACCTGCAGTATCTCCCCTACACCTTCTTGATATCTGATGACTCACAGGATATCGTGAATCCTCCTCGGAGAATTCCAACCGTCCGTTCGTCTTTGGCGATTTTCTGCGAGACGAACCCCGTTTCCTTGTGACGACTGGTTATCCTACACACAACTTACAACGCTTGCTTGAACACTCCACAGCACAAATTCCCTATGCTTCTCTTTTATGATTTCTTGAATGTCCTATACCTCCTGAGCTTTTCCCAACTCTGAATCTTTCAAAGAACCTTGCACGCACTCCTTGCGGTAGACATTCAACAACTTCCAAGTGTTGAATCTTTTCGACTCTGCACAAACCTGCAGCAGCAGTCCTTCATCTCTTGCTCAGGTTCGCAACCCTGAACTTCACTCGGCCTGCGCACTCCTTGCACGGCTCCTGTTCCCAACTGCACCTTTGGGTGAATGAGAACCAAAAGCTAAACTACCTGAGCCCCATGTCAATGCACTCCTTGCAAACACTTCAACTGCACTCCTTGTAGGAACTCTAGCTCAGATAGAGAAACAATTGAAACTCATTCCTTCTTCCCTTTAGACTTCAAACTCAAACATGAAATCATATACACAGCATATAAACCAAATGTATAACAGGAAGCAAACATTCATGAGCATATCATTCATCATCAATACACAGAGAATAGACACAAAACCATGAATTTGAATCAATCTCTTCTATTAATTCAAATATATGTACATGGGTGTTCTTACATATCTCTTTGCATGCTCTTGCTCAAAATGCTTCTAAATCTAATTCAATAATGTTACAATACACAATGAGGGTGTCTATATCTCGTTTCCCTCTTGCGCTCCAAACTGTTTAATCTAGAACTAAATTCTATCTACCTGCATTAACTACCTTAAATGCCTTCTACCTACTAAGGACGAGAGCTAAAGGCTCAAGGTCCGTTTACATTATACATGTGCGCCTCATCTTAATGAATTCATTTAAGATTGCACAACAATTCCAAGGTGATTTTCAAAAATTGTGTTGGCGCTTCTCTAGTTGTCTCTTGCCTTCCACACTGGCTCGCTTAATGTGGGAGATGCTCCTGCATGATACTCCCTCGCTTGAAAACTTTCATGGGATCCTGTCCATGAGCTCCTGCATGGTCTGTTCATGCTTCTGAATCTCTACTTCAGTCTCCCAGCTGGCATTTTCAACTGGATGGTTCTTCCACTTGACCAAACACTCAAAGTATTGCTTTCGCATGGTCCTCTTGCTCACTTTCTTATCCAGTATGTGCTCCATCTGCAGCTTCTCTGCAACTGGCATCTGCTTTGTCCACTGGATCACTGGCTGCTCAACTCCAGTCTCTGCTTCCCCAGCTTTATATGGGTACAAATCCAAGATATTGAATATCAGAGAGATTCCGATCCCATCGGGTAATTCAATCTCATAATAATTCGTCCCAAATTTCTTCAAGACCCTACATGGCCAGATTTTCTTCATCTTCAATTTTTTGTATGTTCCTCTCGAGAACCTTTCTTTCCTCAAATGTGCTAGAACCAGATCACCAACCTCGAACTCAAGTTGTCTCCAGTGCTGATCGGCTTTGCGCTTATATTCATGACTTGAATTCTGTAGTCGCTCCTTCACCTGACTGTGAAGTTCTTTCATCACCTCTGCGAAATCTTCTGCACTAGCGCTCCTAGTCGCAGTCTGTTCCGAATCACTGAGTTCAGAAATTCCCCTCGGCTGCATGCCATAAACAACCTGAAATGGACTTTGTCCTGTGCTCCTATTCACTGAGTCATTATAAGAGAACTCTTCCTGTGGTAATATATTGTCCCACTGGCTGTGGTGTTCTGTCACCAAGCTTCTCAGCAAGCCTCCCAAACTTTTGTTGACCACTTCTGTCTATCCATCCATCTAAGGATGATAAGCCGAACTAAATGAAAAGTTAGTTCCCATCTTCTTCCATAAGGTCCTCCAAAAATTCCCTATGAATTTGGTGTCTCGATCCGAAACTATACTCTTCGGCAACCCATGAAGTCGAATGACCTCTTTGAAAAACAGGTTCACAATGTGAGTTGCATCACTGGTCTTCTGACATGGAATGAAGTGTTCCATTTTGGAAAATCTATCCACCACCACAAAGATTGAATCACAACCTCTTTGTGTTCTTGGCAACCCCAATACAAAATCCATGCTAATTGCATCCCACGGCCTCTCCGGTATGGGCAATGGTTGATAAAACCCTGCATTCTTCTTTCTTCCCTTCAAATGCTGGCAAATTTTGCATCTGTCCACGAATCTCTTGACATCTGCTCGCATTCCCGGCCAAAAATATGACTCATTCATCTTCGCGAATGTTTTTTCATGACCGAAATGTCCGACCAATCCTCCACTGTGTTTTTCCTTTAGCAGATTCTCCCTCATGGAGCATTTCGGAATACATAGTTGATTGCCCCTGAACAACAATCCTTCATGGATCATGTATTCTATCCACGGGTTTTTGTATCTGAGAATTGGATTCTCAGTTGCTTCATACGCTTCCTTAAAATCTGGATCATCAACATACATGTCCCTTAGATCATCAAAACCCAACGTTTTGACTTTGAACTCCTGCAACAACAAACACTTCTTGCTCAAAGCATCATCAACTTTGTTAGCAGTACCAGAAATATGTTTAATCACAAAAGTGAAATTCTGCATATACTCAACCCATTTGACATGTTTCTAATTCAACTTTTCCTATTGAGTCACAAACTATAGTGCACGATTGTCATTGTACAAGACAAACTCTTTCGGGATCAAGTAATGCCTCCATTTCTTCAATGCCTATATGATAGCATAAAACTCCTTATCATAAGTGGAGTACTTCAATTTTTGATCTGAAAATAGAAAGCTGACTTGTTATGCTATGCAAGCACCCCTACTTCATTAAAATAAACTTTACAGGACCTTGCTTCATGTGTTAAACTATGCAAGATAAACTTATGTGTTAAGTTCATGTATCTTCTTGTAAATGCTTATGTGTGAGGAAATGTTCTTTTAAATGGTTATATATGTACTTTCAATAAATACACAGCAACATAACTTGTAGCAAATAAACCATCAAACTCATAACAATCACAACATGATAAAGGAGTTCACCCCCCTCCGGGCTACATCTCCTTGAGCCTCCATCAATGGACTTGGCTCTCTGGGATTAATTAGTCAAAAGTTCTTTTACAAGCTACTTCTCAACTCCAATGGAAAAAAAACCTGTACCATTGAGATCAGAACACATAAAAACCCCAAAAATGACTAATAGAACTCTGAAAACGGATCATGGCTCATCCGGGCATGACCTCTTCTACATGTGGCCATAAGCTTCCCTAAGCTTCTCTTTGGAAAAAACACCTGTAAAAGTCCTCAACAGCCTCTGAAACCTATCCCAATGTGTTCATAGCATATTAATTAGCCAAAAATGATTATTCAATCACAGAAAACAAATATTGGCTCACCAAACCATGTCCTCCATCAAAGAGGGCTTCAAACTTCCTGAAGCTTGCTGAAACTTCAATGGTGAAAATATTGCATAAGAAGTCTTCAAATGGCTGTTAAAATGGAACCAATGGATCCAGCACGTCTAAAAACCCCTAGCTGGGCTTTTACGACACCTCAAACGGCCAAACGATGAAGAAGTTAGGCCTCCTCCATCTTCCTCCTTCAACTTTGCTGGAACTGGCTCTACAAAATGCACCTCTGTGTGCATGAACCAAGAACACACTCCCAAAACGCGTTAGAACCTAGCACCGAGCACAACCGCACCAACGGTGCAAACCGTAGAACGGTTAGGGCGCCTCCAGCCCCTAACCGCCTAGCTCTTGGGCATATGGACCCATAGGATCATGCGCCTGGCTAAAAAGTGGTTAAGTCGGTTTACAAAACCGTTGTGTTAATCCCGTGCTCCTTTTCCATAGAACCAAAGGTCATATGGGGTTACAATGGAACCACGGGTTATAAACCATAACACAATCCCACGCGCACACGGATATATCAGTCATATGGTTACAATGATACGACCGTGGGTCGTTTGAAATAAAGGTTCGTGTGCCTCTGAATAACAATGGTCATATGGTGTATAGTGATGACCACGGGCTGGGGCTAAGCCCCAGCCTGACCCCCCGCCCACATATACCAAGTTTGAATTGAAATACATTGCAAAATATTATGTGATAAGAAACATAGTGCGGGCGTAATGGTCGGGCGGTCTTTGTTAGAACTTTGCATAGTGGAGAGAGGTCTCGGGGTCGAACCCCGCGGACTCCCATTACCTTTTATACAAGAACCATATGAACCAAAAAAATGAGGGACACGTGGCGCCTCCAGATTGGGCCACGTGTCCTCACACCATTCGCTAGGTACAAGACACATGTCGCAATCCAATTCGCCAGCAACCAACCATTAAACGCATGCCACGTCACCTTGGTACAGTCGTACGGTCCTGACACGTCAGACCGTATGGATTGTACGGACTGTACAGACAGGTACAGTGAGCATTAAAAAAAATTTTGCCTGTTTGGCTCGACGAACAAATCGCGATATCTTCCCCATACAGACTCCGTTTGAGAAAGTAAATATATCGCCAGAATCAGGAAGACGAGACGGACGCAATGGCACCATTTTTGTCGCATTCCGAGCACTTTGAAAATTGAGCAAAATTTAGACCCCTGGTCCATATTTTGATCACACCTTCCCACTGAAAGGCTTTTGGACCCACAAAATCTTATGATCATCAATCTGCTTTCAAGTTATATCAAAATCTTTTCGACAATCACCTGAATATTTCGACATGCCGTGCACTGCAACTGGAGATATCCTTCAACCACTGCTCTCTGGCTGCTACTGACCCACTGCTCTCTCTATGCTTGGAAGACTGCCAACCTTCCCACTGAGAATCAAGCTCCTCTTTCGAACTCTTCGGCGTCAACAAAAATCAGCTCTCCAATGGCTGCAAAAACTTCCTGCGACATCTTGTCACAAGCCAAGAAAACAATCAATATTGAAAACAAATCATACAAGATTGAAAATGATGCGAACAAAATATTTTGTTCTTCAAACAAACTGTCGCATCTCGTACTTTATCAAAGCACATGGTGTTTTCAAAATCAACTTTCAAGTCAATAAACACCATCGACTAAACACAAGTCGAACAACACGATCGACACAACATAGTCGTCAGAAAATCATCAACACCAGTCGAGACTCATTGAAACATCAACCTTCCCAAATTGACAAGTCGAAAAGAATGAAACATAATCATGTAATAATCATGAATCACTCATGATGAACCATCACCAGGTTCACTGCTTACACATACATAAAAACAAACGCATGTATAGGACTCTTCAACTCTCCTTCCAGTACAAACATAAGTACAACCTCGAAACATATGGGTAGTTAAGAGTTGAATACAAAAAATATAAATGGCTGCAACTTATCATGCTTCCCATAAATGCACACATAACACTGAAAAGTGCATTTACAACAGAAAAACGCAAGCCTCACTTGCTCAAGAAATCCAACCATTTCTTACCAAGCCA
>ML785942.1:76218-112945 GCA_009831015.1 Picea engelmannii
CCTTGCTTCATGTGTTAAACTATGCAAGATAAACTTATGTGTTAAGTTCATGTATCTTCTTGTAAATGCTTATGTGTGAGGAAATGTTCTTTTAAATGGTTATATAAGTACTTTCAATAAATACACAGCAACATAACTTGCAGCAAATAAACCATCAAACTCATAACAATCACAACATGATAAAGGAGTTCACCCCCCTTCGGGCTACATCTCCTTGAGCCTCCATCAATGGACTTGGCTCTCTGGGATTAATTAGTCAAAAGTTCTTTTACAAGCTACTGCTCAACTCTAATGGAAAAAAAAACTGTACCATTGAGATCAGAACACATAAAAACCCCAAAAATGACTAATAGAACTCTGAAAACGGATCATGGCTCATCCGGGCATGACCTCTTCTACATGTGGCCATAAGCTTCCCTAAGCTTCTCTTTGGCAAAAACACCTGTAAAAGTCCTCAACAGCCTCTGAAACCTATCCCAATGTGTTCAGAGCATATTAATTAGTCAAAAATGATTATTCAATCACAGAAAACAAATATTGGCTCACCAAACCATGTCCTCCATCAAAGAGGGCTTCAAACTTCCTAAAGCTTGCTGAAACTTCAATGGTGAAAATATTACAAAAGAAGTATTCAAATGGCTGTGAAAATGGCACCAATGGATCCAGCACGTCCAAAAACCCCTAGCTGGGCTTTTACGGCACCTCAAACGGCCAAACGATGAAGAAGTTAGGCCTCCTCCATCTTCCTCCTTCAACTTTATTGGAGCTGGCTCTACAAAACGCACCTCTGTGTGCATGAACCAAGAACACGCTCCCAAAACGCGATAAAACCTAGCACCAGGCACAACCGTGCCAACGGTGAAAACCATAGAACGGTTAGGGCACCTCCAGCCCCTAACTGCCTAGCTCTTGGGCATATGGACCCATAGGACCGTGCGCCTGGCTAAAAAGTGGTTAAGTCGGTTTACAAAACCGTTGTGTTAATCCTGCACTCCTTTTCCACAGAACCAAAGGTCATATGGGGTTACAATGGAACCACGGGCTATAAACCATAACACAATCCCACGCGCACACAGATATATTGGTCATATGGTTACAATGATACGACCGCGGGTTGTTTGAAATAAAGGTTCACGCGCCTCCGAATAACAATGGTCGTATGGTGTAAGGTGATGACCACGGGCTGGGGATAAGCCCCGGCCCGACCCCCCGCCCACATATACCAAGTTCGAATTCAAATACATTGCAAAATATTATGTGATAATGAACATAGTGCGGGCGTAATGGTCGGGCGGTCTTTGTTAGAACTTTGCATAGTGGAGGGAGGTCCCGGGGTCGAACCTCGCAGACTCCCATTACCTTTTATAAAAGAACCATATGAACCAAAAAAATGAGGGACACGTGGCGCCTCCAGATTGGGCCACGTGTCCTCACACCATTCGCTAGGTACAAGACACGTGTCGCAATCCAATTCGCCAGCAACCAACCATTAAACGCGTGCCACGTCACCTTGGTACGGTCGTACGGTCCTGACATGTCAGACCGTACGGACTGTACGGACAGGTATAGTTAGCATTAAAAAAAAAATTCCCTGTTTGGCTCAGCGAACAGATCACGATATCTTCTCCATACAGACTCCGTTTGAGAAAGTAAATATACCGCCGGAATCAGGAAGACGAGACGGACGCAATGGCACCGTTTTTGTTGCATTCCAAGCACTTTGAAAATTAAGCAAAATTTAGACCCCTAGTCCAGATTTTGATCAATTTTGCTTCATTTAGCTTCTCACTGAAGTATGCTATTGGCCTGTCATATTGAATCAAGACTGCCCCTATCGCAAATTCGCTTGCATCGCATTTCACCTGAAATGTTTTCTGGAAATCCGGCAGCACCAAAACTGGTTGTTTCGTAATCTTCCTCTCCAACAGATTGAAACTCTTCTTGGCCTCTTCAGTCCAGTGAAAAGACTTGTGTCTTTTCTTCATTGTATCCATCATCACTGCACTAATTCAACTGAAATTACTAATGAACTTTGGGTAGAAACTAGCCAATCCATGAAAACTTCTTACCTCCAATACACTCTTCGGTAATGGCCAATTCTTGATCACTTCCACCTTATTTGGATCCATCCTCAACTCATTTGCCGAAATAACAAATCCCAAGTAAATGAGTTATGTCTTCATGAATGAGGAATTCTTCATATTTATCAACAGCTTCTCCTGCTGTAATCTCTTCATCACTGTAGCCAAATGCTTTAGATGCTCTGCCACTGTTTTTCTGTAAACCAGTATATCATCCAAAAACACAATGACAAATTTCCCGATAAACTCCCTCAGGACTTCACTCATCAACCTCATGAAGGTACTCGGTGCATTTGTTAAGACAAATGGCATAACAAGCCATTCATACAAACCCTCGTTTGTATTGAATGTTATCTTCTATTCATCACCTTCTCTCATGCGGATTTGGTGATAACTTCTTTTCAAATTAATCTTTGAAAAATACTTGGCTCCACTCAAGAAATCCATCAGATCATCCATCCTCGAAAATGGAAATCTATACCTAATGGTTATCTTATTAATTTCCCTCGAGTCAGTACACATCCTCCAGCCTCCATCTTTCTTCGGAATGAGTACTGTTGGAATAGCACATGGACTCAAGCTTTCTCTGACTAAACCTCTGTCCAACAAATCCTGGACTTGTCTCTTAACCTCTTCATTCTCTTGCGGCGTCAATCTGTACGGGGCTTTGTTTGGAAAACTGGCCCCTAGTATGAGATCAACATGATGACTCACACTCTTGATCGGTGGAAATGAATGGGGTAATTCATCCACGACTATATCAGCGAACTCTCCCAGCAGTTCCTGAATCTCCTCTGGCAAATCATCCACTCTTGTGCTAGTCAGAACAATCCTCGGCTTTCTGACCACAATGAACTGTGGATCCCCCTTTTTATTAACCTCTGTAAGAATTTCCTTCCCACTCATGAGAAGTACAGTGTTGCTTACCTCTGGCTTCACCTCTTTATCCTTTATCGGAAGCAACATGTGTGTCCTCCCATTCTTCTCCAGGGTGTATGTGTTCATTCGCCCATCATGAATCACATTCCTGTCATATTGCCATGGTCTACCCAGCAATAGATGACAAACATCCATAGGAATGACATCACATAATATCTTATCATTATATCCCCCTATCTTAAATTCAACCAAGCATTGTTTAGTGACAGTTACCTGGTGTCCTTTTTGTAGCCATGAAACTCTGTATGGGCTTGGATGATCAGTCGTCTCCAGCTCCAACTTCTCTACCATCTCCATAGAAACGAGGTTATCCGTGATACCACTGTCTACAATGACCTTGCATACCCTGTCCTTGGTCTTGCAAGTAGTCCTGAAAATTCTGGTCCTTTGGACTGAACTTTCCACCTCCTTCTCGGGTGTCAAAAGGACTTTTCGCATCATCAACGATCTTCTGCCTTCAACGCCTTCTGCCTCAACATCCCGCCTCTATGCTTTGGCGATGTGAGTTTCTCCTCCTTCCTTCTTCTTATCTGGACACTCGTAAGACTTGTGCCCATTCTTTCCACATGTGAAGCATGTGATTACTCCACCTCTTCCTCTACCTCTACCTCTAGTACGAGGAAAAGTGTTGTTGTCAGCATAATCTCCTTTCTGCTCATTATGCGGCCCTCTCTGTTCAACATATGGCCCTCTCTGTGAGGTTTCACCCCTCTCTGTTCAAGTCGGAGGGTTCTTCCAGTCCCCCTTGGGCTTCTGGGTTCTTTCCTGGGCAACTGACTTGCCTTTGGGATGACTTCTGCCTCGACCTCTTTGACTCTGCTTTCGACTAAGCTTCTCTTCCGCTTTCAGAGCCATATGATAAGCATCTTCCACCGTTCAGATGGTTACCATGCTCATCTCATCCTGGATATCATATCTCAAGCCATTCATATATCTGGAAACCTTTTCATCATCGCTCTCACGATGACCTGCCCTAATGTTCAGTTTATAGAATTCCTCGGTGTATTCCTTCACTGTCATCAGCTTGTGTCTCAGGTTCTGCATCCTCCTGAATAGAGTAATTTGATAATCTCTGGGGATGAATTTCTCCTTCATCTTCGCGATCATTTTGTCCCATCTCTCTATCTTATGCTTTCCCTTGCAGCGTCTTTCAGCTTGTAGTTCATCCCACCACAATGTTGCATGTCCCTTCAATCTAGTGACAACATGCTTGACTTTCTTGTCTTCCTCGACATCTTCATAGTCGAAGTATGTGTCTAGAGCTCTAATCCAGTCTAGAAGCTCCTCTGCATCCAAGTTACCCTCGTAAACTCGAATTTCCATCTTTTCTCTTGCACCCATCCTGTAAATAGCTTTGATCAAATGCTCGTTTGATGCATCTTCGACTGCAACTTATTCTTCACGTTTAGCCTCAGCCTCACTTTCGGAATCACGCAGATACCCTGCACTGACTGTGCATCTTTGCGTTGTCTCCATGTCTTCGAGTCTGGCTCGTAGATCACGCATTTGTCTCTCCATGACTAGATCAGTCATCTGTCTACCTCTTCTTCTCGGCATTTCCCTATCCTCTGGATCGATTGATTGTCTATCTCTCCTTGGTGGCATGGTGAAGTCTCTCCTTTCTCTGCTACAGAAAACAAAGAGTCTTTCTGTGCTCTGATACCACTTGATGCAGTGTATCAGAGTACTCTTTACCTCTTATGCCTCCATTTTCTGAAATGTACAGACAAGAATCAGGCTCTAATACCACTTGATTCCAATTCCCTTCCTCACAATCCGCAGGTCGGAAGGCCTACGTCATCTCAAGATCTTTTCTTCTTCCTCAGCCCGAAGAACTGTAACGCTCTTCTATTTCCCTGTCGGGAAAACTACACCCACATAACTTTTTGCGCGATCCCCTCTCTGCACTCGGAGGATCGGACTTCGTGACTTCGCAAAGTTAGTGGTCGAGCATTGTACTCTCGAGTCCCCAAGACCTGACCACAGTCAACGCTGACCTTCCCTTCTATTTCGAAACTTTTCTCATCACGATTTCTCCACTCATGATATCAAAAAACTCACTTTACCGACTCTCGACTCCCGATATGTCGAAACCCCGACACACGTGAGAGTTGACTATTCAACAGTCCTTCACTCCATCGGCATTTCAGAGTTCACAATATCGCGTATCCAGATGCTATTGTATCGGGACTTCTCACTGTGAAACCCCAATAAGGCATGCCACCTGTCTACTTGCTAACCCTTGTGGCCCCACACTGTTCCCTTAGCCGTCGGGATATCGCGTTTCGCGATTTCGTGATTCCCATTGCCCAACCTTCAACTCTTCCCCTCACAAAATCCCAATAGGTGATTCCATGAGTAATCCAACGGCCTTGGCTGGTTTGGATCAACGGTTCAATCCCTCCTGAGATTTTTTTTTTTACTTCTCGGGAATACCTACAGTATCTCCCCTGCACCTCCTTAAGATCTGACGACTCACGGGATACCGTGAATCCTCCTTGGAGAATTTCAACCATCCGTCCATCTTTGGCAATTTTCAGCAAGATGAACCCCATTTCCTTGTGATGACTGGTTCACCTGCATGCAACTTACGACGCTTGCTTGAATGCTCCACGACACAAATTCCCTATGCTTCTCTTTGATGATTTCTTGAATGTCCTATACCTCCTGAGCTTTTCCCAACTCTGAATCTTTCAAAGAACCTTGCACGCACTCCTTGCGACAGACATTCAACAACTTCCAACCGCTGAATCTTTTCGACTCTGCGCACACCTGCAGCAACAGTCTTTCAGCTCTTGCTCAGGTTTGCAACCCTGAACTTCACTCGGCCTGCGCACTCCTTGTACGACTCCTGTTCCCAACTGCACCTTTGGGTGAATGAGAACCAAAAGCTAAACTACCTGAGCCCCCTGTCAACGCACTCCTTGTGGACACTTCAACTGCACTTGTTGCAAGAACTCTAGCTCAGATAGAGAAATAATTGAAACTCATTCCTTCTTCCCTTCAGACTTCAAACTCAAACATGAAATCATATACACAGCATATAAACCAAATGTATAACATGAAGAAAACATTCATGAGCATATCATTCAACATCAATACACAGAGAATAGACACAAAACCATGAATTTGAATCAATCTCTTCTATTAATTCAAATATCTATACATGGGTGTTCTTACACAGCTCTCTGCATGCTCTTGCTCAAAATGCTTCTAAATCTGATTCAATAATGTTACAATACACAATGAGGGTGTCTATATCTCGTTTCCCTCTTGCGCTCCAAACTGTCTAATCTAGAACTAAATTCTATCTACCTACATTAACTACCTTAAATGCCTTCTACCTACTAAGGACGAGAGCTAAAGGCTCAAGGTCCGTTTACATTATACAATTGCACCTCATCTTAATGACTTCATTTAAGATTGTGCAACAATTCCAAGGTGATTTTCAAAAATTGTGCTGGCGCTTGTCCAGCTGTCTCTTGCCTTCCGCGCTGGCTCGCTTGATGTGGGAGATGCTCCTGCATCAATAAGTTACTAACAAAATTATATTTTTGTCTCTTAATTTAACTTCTATCTTTTCTAAATTTCTAGATTTATTTAATAGTTTTCCTCATTTGATAATTTCTAATAATGATTTTTCTTGTACCCTGCCATTAGGTTAATTTTCATTTATAATTTTTACATATCCATCCAGAATTACATAAGAATTCTTAGGGTGTCATGTGTTTTAGGACTTACTTATGTACTCCAATAGTGCCATGCATCATTCCCTTCAATCATTCAACCTTGAGTAATGGTAAATAATGATGCAACTATAGAAACCTTGTTAACTATGATCGTTGCCCCTATTTGTGAGACTAATGGATGCTAAGGTATAAGTATTTCACCTTATTTAGTGCCCCTTAGTTTATGCTCATTATTAACCAAGTCGGTGTCCTACCCTCACAAAAATGTGTAATCTCTTAAGCAAAAGTGCCCTGAACTTTGCAACTCAGGCCATGATAGGAGTGCTGGTAGGTGGGAATAGAAATGCCATTCCACCTCTCCTAAAATTTTTGGTATGACTCTATAAATTTTTTTTATTCCTATGTGAGTTATATTTCCAAGAACAATCTTTGTTCCCACATCCATCGCACCTTCACATGTCAACATTATCATTAAGAATTTCAATTAAGCAATATAATTTATCAAATAAGCACTACTCCTCGACTCTGTATGGAGTCCTAGAGTCTTGTTGATGATGCCCATGTCAATGTATACTTAAGTTCCCTTTCAAATCAAGAAAATATTAGATATATATATATATATCAACAAGAATCTAGGACTCCATAGAGAGTCAAGGAGTAATGAATATCTCAATCGGTTAATCGGTTAAGGCATGGGTTTTGTCACTACCCTTATGGTGTGTTTAGTCGGGAGGAGTCACTCAAAAAATCCATCCATGTTAAGGGTTGGTGCATCCCTGGTCGGGTGCAATCCCTGGGTGTTTCTTATGGATTAGATGACCCTGGGTTGTTGTTTCTTAGCCAACAGTTGAAATAATGTTATCCCCACAAGTGACGAGCATTTCTAACACACACACACACACACACACACACACACACACACACACACACAATCAAACCTCATCTAACTCATCAACTATCTAATCATCATTATTCACTTAAAAATCATTGAAATAAGTACCCATATGAACATCTCATGCATTTATTTTAATTATCTTGATAATTTCAAATAAAATTGAGTTTGAATGTCAAAATAAATTTATTAATTATGTTGTTAGCAAACAAACACCTTCAATGGATAAGTTTGTTTTTTTAAAAGTAGTTAGGTAAGATGGGGCATTACAATTTCCAAGTATTATTTTTTAACTTTAGGTAGAATTTTCCTAATGTCGAGGTCTATATAGTTCCCTATTTCTCTTTGACATTGTTTAACTGATACAATGTTAGTATTCAATGAGATTTGGATATATGAATGACCTAGTTGGTTAAAAAATAGATTTATAGATTATTTAACCTAGAACTTTAATATAATTTTATGTGATTATTGCTTATGTGTAAAATTATATTTTATGGTTTATGTTTTAATATTCTTATGATACTATGAGATATTGAAAATGGACACATGGTTGCATGATTAAACCTATTGTGTTATATGATGTTACTGATGGTTTTTCAAGTGAAACAAGACGAACCATAGGTGCATATGGACCCCAATTTGAGTCAAAATAAGTCGACATATGAGGGGATTGGTCTATGCATGATTGACATGTATATGGAATTATTTATTTTGTATTCATAATTATTGGACAACACTATTTCATATGTTGTCTCTACACATATGTAAGGACAACGAAACTTTCGCAAAATAATTATACACATGGGAAAAGGATTGTATAATTATATGTGACACAATGAGTATCATCAAGGAGATAATTTCCAGTTTTCATATTCCTACCTTGTAATGTCCCCTTCGTTACGAGAACAATTAGAAATGTACAAAAGTGGTATTTTTTTTTTGAACAAATGTTAGTACAATTGACAATGTGTTATAACATATATTAATAACTACACAATCAATTTCATCGCAATCAACTTAAAGCAACATCACTATTACTCAATCAACCATATCTTATAAAAATAACATAAGGAAGCTACCCACCCAACCTATGTTTCATGGTTAATACCTCCAAGACACATAAGCAACCCTCATGTCTAGGATTCATTCAATTGATTTTGACCACTTAAGGTCTCAGGACTGGCGATTGTTCTGGGAAACAAGGGGGTATCTATATCCCATTAACCCAATAACGAACAGAAAATCAAGGCTATAATTATCAACCATATTTAACCATCAACTCCCCAGGGTGGATTAGTATAATCCACTATACTTAATCAATCTTACATGAAATATATAAGAGAAATTAAGTAAGATAATCAACATAAAGATAATAAGAATCATAAGTGCAAGTACGATCATAAGGAGTCAATGATAATTAATATATCCAATGGGATCCATAAGAAGAGTAAATCCTCTTAAAAAATACCTAAAGGATTTATCACTATTTTAAGTATCCTTTTAAAAACTATAAGAAAATCATAAAAGAAATGATAAGAATTTAGGCCACTTTGAAAACCCATTTAAAGGAACTAAGAATATCCAAAAACATATTATGAAAAATAACGAGACATTGTATACCCACTTACTTATCCCAAATAAAGACTTTTAAGAAGATCATCATAATAAGTAAATGATAGAAGTCAAGCTACCCTACATATCCATTTAAATGAGTTATAGTAAGACCCAAGTCCTTTTAACAATATATAAGGAACTCATTACTAACTTACAATCCATTAAAATTAAGAAAACCCAAGTCTTATTTAAATGATAAGTAAAGAACTCAAAGTTAACTTACAAATCCGTTTAAGAATTTAGGAAGACCCAATCTTAATTAACAATAAAATTATTCATATGCTAAATTACATCTCCATAGTAAAGAAAAAAAGGAGTTACATAATCTATCCCAGCCCTTGATCGAGTGTGAAAAAAAGTTTGACATTCATTACATGCCTTAATCCAACACTCATTCTAGAACTTAATCCAACACTTAATCTGGCTTTTAATCCGGTCCTGGATCAAACACTGATTTATGATAATTTAAATTAAATTTAAAGTGCAAAAAAAATGATTTTATTAATTGCATATCCTTAGAGGAGGGGACGATAAATTTTATGTAGGTTATGTCAAGAAGTGGCAACGATAGGTAAAATATGAGTCAACATGTGTAGGCCAAGACAATCAATACAATCACGAAATCACCCCTCTCATAGTTAGCTCTTTGAATGTTAACATTTTTTTATAAATGAGGAAAAATCATTACAAATATCAGCTAACTGGAAATGGGTAAACTAGACATGAATAGGTTAATTAACATTGTTATTTTCAAAGAGATATGTTGCCATACAAAACCTAATCCAACACTGGATTCGACACCTATTTCAGCACCTGATCTAGCACCTAATCCGACACTTGTTCTAGACATAACTAAATTTATGATAAAATTTGAAATTAACTCAACGAGCAATGAAAATACTCCTTGATTGAAAATCTTAACTGATAGATAGTAAATTAAATACAGAGGCACTCAGGAAGGTAAATTTATTGTGTAGCCTTAATTCATTTCCGAATTATATCCTATCATGCAAACATCTTTTAAAAATCACTATTCAAATTGTACATGTGGCTTTGCCAGAACAATTAATATTATTAACTACAAGACTTCAACCTACTACAGTGAACCAATAAAACACCACAATAAATATTTATAAAACAAAATAAAATATAAAGGAAGAGGAAGAAAAATCACTCAAATTGGTAAATTTTGGGTTGTTCAAAGGATGACAACGAACTTAGATTTAAGATTTTGGACCACTTATGCAGTGAAATATATGCAAGCTATAATTTTGTTTTGGGTAACTGATTGACCAAGACAATAAAATTTAAAATTATGATAAGTAATCGAAGGCAGAAAACATAAATGGGTTCAAAGTTTCTATGAGGTGGAATAAATTGATAGTGCACAGTTAATCAGTTTTGAATTTTGTTTGGTAAGTTTAAATTTGTTTGCATAAATAGGGTAGCATCTAAAACACAATGACCATAATATTTTCCAATTTTGTTTGCCTAAAATTTTGTAGCGATAAAGATATCAGACTGTGAATTAATTGGCAGCATTCCAAAGGAATCTAATTTGATACTATCATTTTAATTAGAAGTGGTTATAGAGTCTCCAGAAAATTCTTATTCCAGGAAAATTTTTAACCATTACACAGTGAAAATGAATCTACAAATTTGATTTGGGAAAGAGGTTTAACATCAAATAATCAAAATTATGAGAACACCGTAAACAAAATTTTGTTCTCAGAAATTGAAATCTGAATCGGTAAATGAAAGAGCTATTAATTCCTTCAGGATTTTTCCAAATATTATATCCCACTCGTATACTTAGTACATAACATTATACAAAAATTAATATAATTTTAACATGTTTAATAGATAAACAACTAAGAGTGATCAAGTAAGAATGAAAATTGGTTTGCATAAATGAAAGGATGGTTAACAAGAATTTCCAAAACATATTCAACATCCAGAATGCATCCAATCGCAACTTTTAAAATGATAATTTAATTTAGAATATTGATATGCACCCAATGATAACGACCAAGGAAAATTCATTTTTTGTATAAACATATTTCAACTAACAACCATCAATCATTCTAACGTTCTTATGGGTAGTCCCACATAATTAACAAATAAGTAGAATCTAAAATGGATTGATGAAAATGGCAGAAGCAACAATAAATTCTAGTATATTTAGTTGAAATATTTGAAAAGGAAGCATTGCTAGAACTCTTTTTTTTTCACAAAAAACCCATCAAGGAGATTTTCAATATGATATCAAAACTACGACGCAGTTTACGAAAAATTTATGATACTCTATTATACAAATCAAATTTTATTACAAATACAATTCTCAGAATAAAATAACCATAACCGACAAAGATGGTCATTGAAGGTGTTCTCCCACAATTTGTATTCCTTTTGATCTCTCGCTTACTAATCATTGAGACTTCACAGGTACCTCCTAGCCAATGCTACGGGTACTCTTCTTCCCCCTTATCCCCCCAAGACACAAAGGGGCCAAGGAAAAAAACCATAAATACTATAGCACCAAGTTTTCCTCACAAGGGAGCGCTATCACTCTATCCTAAAACTTTGTCACCCAACTCTCACAAGTAAAACACAATCCCAAAATGATTTTGGAAGCATAACTTTACCAATAACCTGTCCCCCTTTCTGATCTATACCATTTTCTTTATAGGAATTTCCTCACTGACACATGCCCACATGCACAATTAATTAGCTTTTTAAGTAAATAAATTAGAATTATTCACCCTCACACTTGTCACCCTCTCCCCAAGTTGCACAAGTATTTACATATTTTATTTTAATTAAAAGTCAATTTCCCTTTGATTTCTCAAATGTGTTCCTTAAATCACTCTTAGTTGTCTCTTTATTTACCAAATTCTCATTTACTGACTGTCTCCTTACTAAATCTTAGTTAGAGTTAAAATAAGAGTCTTCTTCTAGTTAGACTAGTGGTAGATAGACTCTAGATACCATCCTGTGTGTACACCTATTCTCTCATACTTTATTTCTTTCTTATTTTATAATTTTCCTTTTAATATTTTCTTGCACATATGTACATTATATTAACTCCTTAGATTTATCTCACTTTTCTTTAGATTGATTTATCTCTAATCTTTTAATTTATTTAACATTTTATTTCAGTCCCCTAACTAGACTTAAACTTAGGATTAGCCTTAGAATAGGCTTAGACTTTTATTGGGATTTATAATTATAAAATTAATCATTAATTAATTATTTTAAATATGACAATGTCAAATTAATTCATTGTTTTCTAGGGCACCTAGATTCATTGACTCAAGTTTTTAAATTATGCGACGTGCCCTTAGAGATGCACCTCCGTGCTCCAAGGGTGTCACTCGTCTTTGACTAATTTTGGTAGTTTTTCCAACCCTTGGAGTCAACACTCCACTCGGTCGACCTTATGAGAGACTAAGGGATTCTAAGGAATAACAACTCTGTGTTATTGCATGCCCCTTAGGAATCTTAGTGAGCGACTATCTCAATCCTCCCTCATGACATCGTGGATATATAGAACTAGGTAATCGTTAACCTACAATTAGAGCCACAACGAGAGTTCTAGTAGGATGTGTTAGGGACTCTGCCACACCTCTCCCTCAATGTCTATTTTTTTTTTCATGACCCCTTTACTCTTTATGTGAGTCATATTAGAAAGCATTCATGAGCTTGTATCCATTGAAAAACATTGTCAATGATCCATATAGAAAATCATACTATAATCAATCATATGTCACATATGCATAAAATGAAATATTCAATCCAATACAATCCACTCCCTAACTCAATCTGGAGTCCAAGGAGGTCCATTGATGCCTTCAGCATCTATAATCTATCATGTGTCCTGCACAGTCAAGTAAACTCATCAATATGATTTGTCAATAGATATATGAAGTAACAATAAATCACAACCCATAAACATCATCATGTAAAATCCATAATCGAAACAAATAACATTGTACTATAACCGGATCTCTTGCACACAAGTTTCCTCAAGGAATAAGTTGATAACATGTGCTCAGTAGAGAGGGATGTTACATACACCCCCTCTTGTTTTAAACTTCATCCCGAAGTTGTAAAATACATAAAATGAAGTAAAAATTATCTAACAAGACCTATATTTATAATATATCAAACAAGTAAGGAAATTGATGATGCATATCATATGTTCCCTCCCAAGTAGCCAAGTGTGGACTATAATTGTCCCACTGGACCTTGACCTGATAGACTATTTGATGCCATAGTTGTCGAATGAGATGGTACAAAATGCGGATTGGATACACCGTGAGAGCACCCTCATTCGACACCTTCAAAGAAATCATGTCAATCACATGTGTAGTATCACTAACATAATGTCTCAAAATAGATACATGAAAAACATCGTGCATATGACTCAAAGAATCAAGCAATGTTAGTCGATAAGCCATAGGTCCTTTCTTTTCCACAACTTTGAAATGTCCCACAGACCTAGGAGATATTTTATCACCCTTTCCAAACTTGATCGAACTCTTGTGCAGTTTCACGCACAAGAAAACTTGGTCGCCAACTTCATAACTATAGTCAACGTTATGCGCATCAACATAAATATTTTTCTGATATTGCTCTTCTTTAATCCTTTGTCTTATCGATTACATTTGTTCTTCCATTTCTTGGATCACTTATGGTCCTACTATGACCCTATCCTGAAGTTGATCCCATCTCAATGGCATCTGACATGGTCACCAATAAAGAAACTCAAACGATGCAATCTTAATGGTACTTTGATAGTAGTTGTTGTATGAAAGCTCTACTAGTGGAAAGAAACCTTCCCAACATTTTTTTTATTCCATTACATACATATGCAACATATCTTCCAAAATTTGGTTCATTCTTTTTGTCTTACCATCTATCTCAGGGTGATATGTTGTACTAAAGTTTAGTTGTGTTCCCAAAGCCTCTTGGAAACTAGTCCAAAATCATCTTATAAACGTCTATCGTCGATCCTCTATGATCCTTCTTGGTACACCATGTAACATTACAATCTCGTTGAAAAAAATCAATCTATGTCTGGCACCTGATACGTCATATGTACAGAAATAAAATGTGCACTCTTCATAAGAGTGTCAACTACCATGAAAATCGATTCATGTCTCCTTGTTGTCACTAGAAATCCAACTATAAAGCCCATTGAAATGACCTCCCATTTCGATTCTGGAATTATGTTTGGCTGTAGTAACCCTACCAAATGTCTATGTTCAAATTTCACTTGCTAACATTCTAGACATCTCACAATGTAACTAACTATGCCTGCTTTCATTCCCTTCTAGAAGAATAAAGGCTTAAGGTTTGCTTTCATATTCATGATTCCCGAATGATCGATGTACACTAAACTTATTAATTCTTCGTTAGGAGGTATGTAAATCTTGTTATTATACCTCATCAATCTATCATTTTGATGCAGGCGTCTCCCACTCGCCCGCTCTCAGGATCGTTTGCATATCCCCTTTCTACTGAGTTGAATTGGCTCTTCAGATTTCCTCGGGAATCACCCTTCAATTACCCGGTCCACAGGTCCTTTCTCTCACCCTGTCACAACCTTCTGTATTTAGCCATGGTTATCCCTGACTTGATATCGGGATTTCGGGGTTTGTGATGTCGATGTGCATGCGTCCCCTGGATCTGCGATCCTCCAATCCCCGACGCACCTTTACCTCATGCTAGCCCTTCTGACAATAGCTCTTGGCTCATGTGACTAATTGCATAAGACCGTAGTCCTATACTTCCCTTTCGGGATTTTAGCTTCCCATTCCCGATGAGTTCTCCTTTGAGTGCTAGCCCTCCTCACTAGATCATGGTCCACATGACTTGTCTCCACATGATCACAGTCAAACCCTCCATCGGAGTTTCGGGGTTCGCGGTTTCAAAATGCACGAACTCCTTGTGCACGGGATCTTCGGTATCCTGATTTCCCGATGGTCGACGTCCCGACTGCTAAACCTCATGCAGCTTCTGTAGATCCGACGGCTGTCGGGTATCTACCTCAGATCTGACGACTCAGACTTGTTCTCCTCGTGCACTCCTCCTGAGGCTTAACCTCTGTGCACCTTCTCCCGATACAACGACTGACGGGATTCCTTCGTGAGATCCGATGGCTGTCGGTCCTCCTCTCCTGTGCGCTTCTTCTGGCACTCCTCCTGGACATGAACTATTCAACGATCCAGATCTGTTCTCTAGCCGATCTGACAGCGACTGTTTCTCCCTCCTGATCTTCCTGCGTGCCTTCCTTCGAGACTTGGAAGAATTTAAACCTTCCAAAGGCTTCAACATTTGCTTCCTTTCTCTTACGCGAACTCCTCAACCTTGAGTTCCGCTAATGCGCGTAGAAGCGCTGTTCCTTATGATCTTGTATCCTTAGATCCTTCAAAGGATTTTGATGTCTTCCCTCCTTGCAGAACCTATGTGCACACACGGTGTTGTCCCTCCTGAGCTTATTTAATCACTCAGGCCCCTAAGGGGTTTCTGTCCTTCTTCTCCCTCAAATAGAGAATGAATTGGATGCCCTCTTGGCTATCCTTCTTCTCAAGACTCTCCTTGAGTGCTTCTGGGTATTCAGTAACCCAGTGAAAGTTCCCTCAATGGAACTTTCCTCCAACTTCCAGAATGCGAAGAGTTCTTTCCTCTGCTATGCCTGCTTGCACACTTTCTCAACGCCCTCCTGACGAAGTATCTTCCTTCCACAAAATGTTCAACAGTTTTGGGTTCCTTCTGTGCACTCCTTGCACTTGCTCAATGCCCTTCTACAAGAGCTCTCAGAATCCTCAGTGATTCTGATCTTCTTCAAACACTCAGCAGAGTTCTTCCTCTTCTATGCATCACTGTTCACACACGCTCAATGCCCACTTGGCAGAGCTCTCACAGAGTCCTTCCCGATTCTGTGTTCTCCAAACTCACAACAGAGTTCCTTCCCTCAGCACCTCGTGCATGCGCTCAATGCCCTCTTGGCAGAGCTCCTATAGAATCCTCAGTGATTCTGTCTGCAACTGTCTCTCAACTACACAGCCTTGCCTCCTGAGGTGTTCAACAACCTCACAGGTCTTCTTCTTGAGTTGTTGACTTCATTCTAGTGCTTCAACACGTCTTCGTCTGACTCCTCAGAGTTCAGAAGTGCAACCTCTGTGCACGGCCATTAGAACCTCAACGTTCTGTCACACCCTCCTGGTGTGAAGCCTCAAAGACCTTCAACCTGAAATCAAACAAACCCCTGCAGAATGCATCCATATAACATATACATTCACAGCATAAACAAGGAACACACATAGACATGCATATATGACAGAATAATGAAGGAAAAACTGCTCTATTTATATTAATGGCAAATGCCTGTAATTACAAGGTGTTCCCGAGCTCTCCTCGGCTCTTCTCTTCTTCCCTACATGCCTACTAACTCAAAATGGGATATGAATATCTCTTTTAACTGAGGGGCTCTTAGCGCTTCCCTCCAGGTTCACCTACTCTACTAAATTACATTAAAGGGCTGTCTAGTCCGCTATCGGATCTAGATCTCAGCCATCAAAACATTTATGGTTGCTCTACCTAATGCCTGCACAAAGGCATGGCGTCTACAGCTCACCAGCTTAAGTATTTTAATTTACATTCATTACAAATTTGAATGAGGCTGCGCCTCTCTGTTCAGCGTTGAATGCATGCGTGCTGACGTGGCTGGCTGGCTGCATGGAGAGATGCTCCTGCATCACATTGTCCAATGTATAACCTTCAAACTTAGGTACGATCATGGTATCTTCTTCAATATTTTTCTTAGCCTCTTTGTACCAGTCATCATTTATCTATAACGCTAGAATATTTTCTCGAAGATTTGTATTGAGAGGTATTACTGAAAATATGTGTGGTCTCCGACTCAACGCATCTTCCACTATGTTCATCATTCCTTTAATGTAAGAATTCTCAAAATCCTATTCGCTAAGTAATTTTGACCAACACCTTTGTCGCACATTCAAGTGAGTCTGTGTAAATATATGTTGCAGTCTAGTGTGATCTTTGTTTATTTCAAATTTTCTTCTAATTAGATAGTGTCTCCAAATTCTCAAGGCATATACAATTTCCAACAACTCCAAGTCATGTGTTGCATAGTTCTTCTCATGCTTTCTCAATTTCCTTGAAATGTAAGTGATCACTCGACCATATTGCATCAAAACTCCGCCTAAACCTTCCTTGGATGTGTTCGTACATTCCAAGAATTCCTTCTCCATGTTGGGGACTTTCAATATTGGAGTTGTCTTCAATAAATCCTTGATCCTTTGAAATGCTTCCATGCACATCTTGGTCCATACAAACCTCTTATTTTTCTTCTACAATTTTGGGATCGAATTTTCTATCTTCGAAAAACCTTCGATGAATCGTCGATAGTATCTTGCTAAACCCATAAAGTTTCATACTTCTTGTACGTTTGTTGGTGTAGTCCATTCCATAATAGCCTCTACCTTCACTGGATCCACAACGATAACTTCACCAGATATGATATGCCCTATGTAATGAATCTTCGATTGGTAAAAAGAACATTTCAACAGTTTCTCGTATAATTTGTTTTCTCGTAGACATTGTAGTACCAATGTTAAATGTTCTTCATTCTCTTATTTCATCCAAGATTAAATCAATATGTCATCAATGAATACTTGAACAAACATGTCCAAGTATTCGTGAAATGCCCCATTAATCAAACTCATGAATACCCCCGGGGCGTTTGTCAGTCCGAATGGTAAAACTATAAACTCATAGTGTTTGAATCTCATCTTAAATGCAGTTTTAGGGATATCTTCCTCTTTAATCCATAATTGGTGATATCCTAATCTAGAGTCAATAATTCAAAACATGGTCTCTCCTTTCAAATGATCAAACAAATCATCTATTCTTTGCAATAGATATTGGTTCTTGATCATGACTTTGTTCTATTGACGGTAGTCAATACAAATCCTCCATGATCCATCCTTATTTCTTACGAAAATAACTGGTGCACCCCAAGGTGACACACTTGGATGTATAAGTCCCATTTCCAACAATTCCTTCAATTGAATTTTCAACTCCTATAACTCATGCATTGACATCCAATACGACGTTCTTGCTATCAATTCATTTACAGGTTTCAAGTTGATTGTAAACTCCTACTCTCTTTCAGGAAACAAACCTGGTAATTGTTCTAGAAACACATTTGTAAACTCTTGTACCACTCAAAGGTTTTCTAATCCTTTTTCCCCATCCTTTTCATTTAATGCTAAGATTGCATATAACTTGCATCCTTTGTGCATGCTCTTATGTAGATATAGGAAAGAAATGAACCTCAAGGATACTCCCTAGTTTCTTCTTACAATCACTCTTCTTTATCCCACGTCATCTGTCAAACTTAACCGTTTTGTATTATAGTTGAGTATTGCATCATGCAATTCCAACCAGTCCATACCGATCACTATGTCATAAGATCCTAAGATCATGACATATAGGTTTGAATTCATTACAAAATATCCCAAGTTAATGCTACAGTCTGTAAAATTTCATCCAACCCTTTGTTTGGCACCTGAAGCCATTTCTACATATCTAAACTTGTCCTACTTGAATTCATTTACCTTAATTCTCTTTAGCACTTCACTAGAAATAAATCTCTATGTAGCACCTAGATCTATCAAAATACTAAAGGTTTGATCAACAATCATACCTGACGTCTCAAGCAAAGTGGTATGGTGCTCGGACTGGTGGTTTTTCACTATGACATGAATCCTATGGGCCTTGCCCAAATTTCCAACTCGTATGTCTTGTTTATCTGACTACTCTGGCCTTCTCAATCAGACAGTCTCGCTAGTAATGTGGATCTCCATATTGTTATAGAAAGATTTTCCTCACCCTATGCAATCTTTCACAGAAGGCCTTTTTCTATTTCCCTATGCAGACCTATCATCTCTGTTTATAAATCCCAGAGCTAAAAATACATATTTTTCCACATGTATGCAGCGTGCCTACAATAAAACATGCGTATACATAGACTGCACCACTATAGCCTGCGTACATCGATATTTGTGCCCAAAAATGAAAAATGGAGTCGAGTTTCAATTTCACGATAGGATATTTGTGATCCTTGGCCTTCCATATACTGGAAGTGTTATAACTCGGACCTTTAGTTCCATTTGAAGCCTATAAATGGGTCAATTCCAAGCTATGGAAAATAGGAGAAAGAATTCAACTTTGAGAGAAAAGTTTCTCTGGAGAAATTATTTACTTCATATTGAGTCTGCATCCCTTTTTCCTTTAAGTTTGAACACAGTGTTCAACCCCTAAGCTCTTCCCTTATTTGATTGATAACTTCATTTTCTCTCGTGTATGTTCTTGCCTTTGGTGGAGGATTGAAGTGGTGGAGGCCCAGCTGGAAGGAACTTAGTTTCTCGGTTCCGAACTGCGCCGACATGGAATTTTGTAACATCTTCACTTTTTCTAATCATATATTAATAGAAATACTCTTTTATCGTCCAATTGATATCTTAGAAATATTTGAATTATTATTCCATGGGTGTATTTGTCATGTTTATTAATGGATTATGCTATTGAATGTGATAACATCATAAAATATCACCATATGCTTTCTTTGCTTGGTTGTTGAGGACTAGTTGCAGGGATATTGCTTTGGGTCAAGTGCTCAACGATGGACTTCATAGAACATCTGGATGAGGTAGGACTTTTATCTTGTCTTGCTAGCATATTTGTTTGCATAACATACTTGAGAATATAGTTGATTTTTGTAGTCATTTCCATCTGTTGTGGTTTACCCTAGCCATAGAGATATTTTCCTTGTAACAGAATTAGCGACCATGTTGGGGATTGAATCTTCTTTCTTAGGTTTTGGAGTACTTTTCTCCTTATATTTCTCTCATTTCTATTGTGTTTATTGTCATACTGTTTCTTGACAACCTTTGTTCACTATGGGTCTAATTTTTTCAACCTTCTCCCTTGCCTAGATTTGTTTTTGAAACATATACATGGTTTTTTGCTTGACAGACACGTATATACGTGGGATGTCCCTCTGCAATATGTGTACATACACTATGTTTGATTGAATAGTCATGTACATCATCCTTCTTTGCTTGTTTGTTGGGTTTGGTGGTTGTTGGGTGGGATTTGATGTTTGTTAATTCTTATTGGGTCTCTGTACTGACTTTTAAGTGTCTGTGGGATGACGGGAAACCTATCTTTGGTTGAATTTTTGGGCGGATTCTTTCTCATCGCCTTTTCATTTTGATTGGCCTTGTACGTTGGGATGGGTGTCTTTATGCTTGGTATCCTACTTGAGTTGTATGTTTATATACACAGTAGAGTTTTATATATCAAGTTGTTGTTCAATCCATGCATTTTCATTTTCCTTATATTGAAAATACAAAAATATTAGGCATTATGCATTGCTTGGCATTTTGATCTTTTGAGTCTTTGTCATTAGCTTAGTGCATGTAATGAAAGATTTATTTTTTACTTCAGAATTGCAGAGTTGAAATTGAAAATTGCATTTGTTTTAAGAATCATATAATTCATTGAAAATTGAAGTGAGGACTTTGCATTATATTCATATTTACTTTTCTTACTGAGTCATAACATCATGACTTTCACTACCATACCCTTTTTAGTAAGCACGGCCACTAAAAATAACCCTATAATTTAAAATTGATTAGTCACGATTTCATTTTCTAGGGTGCACAAACTAGCTTAGGATTTAGTGCCTTGGAATAGGATTTTGTGAGTAAATTTCTCCAAGGCAATTAAATCAACATATGTGTCTGATAAAGGGAGCGGAGAAATCCATTTTATAATTGGTAATATCAGGAGGCTCCTCTTACACTGGATTTAATCATGAGGTCGCGCAAGGTTGGTTGAAGGTATATCCCCACGATACCTTCTTAATGTCAGATGTATTTCAGGGGATTTATTCATATCTGGGGATCTTGCTAGTGCCTTTACCTCCATGAGAGGCGGTACTTTCAAGGTTTCAGGCTTCTCTACCCTTCCCATACAGTGGACCTGACTTACGACTTCTCTCCTGTGCATCATTTATACATTCGTTTCTTAGTTGCTTGACTTAGGTGCCACATATGTTACTTGCAGGGGTTATTCTACAGGTACCCTGGGTCAGATAAGGGTTGGGAAACACACAACCTTTATGGAGGATTACCTCTCCGGGGGGATATGACCGACTGGTTGTTAAGCCCACGAGGGGACTTATAATTGATTTGTTTACCTCTAATATTTAGTAGGGAGTCTCATGACCCTCTTGGGCGAGACATACCTTCTTTAGTGAGGGAGGCCACTTTCAACCACATTACCCCATTTGTGTGCATTTTTGGCCGTTTGATTTTTGGTTTTCTCGTTGATTACTAGTTGGCCCTAGGAGTTTATACTGATCTTTCATTATCATGAATAGTGGAGTTCCTTTGGCTCCCTCATTTACCGCTACCCACCCCATGACGTTCACTCATTTCACAGGGTTGAATCCTTCCTCTTTTCATAATGGTATGAAAAACTATGAAGCTCAGTCCATGCCTTGGGTCTCTAGTCATTTTCTTGTTGATATTCCTTCAACCATTCCATCCTCTCCATGGCCCACTTATGAGAATACTAGCATTGGATACAGGGTCACCATGGCCTCCCTGCCTACATCTTTGCTTGATATGAGTCATGTCCCTCAACTGACTTTCATTATGGGAGGTTGGAACCTTCCCTCTTATGGATCTGGTCCTAGCTATGCTCTTTCAGGAGCCAATACTCAAATGGGTTCCTACTCTTCTCATTACACCCCATCTACGTATCCTTCATCTTCCCTGCTTGTTCCTTCTAACACTTTTCCCATGACAGGTCCAAATATATCCCCAGTTCTTTCATACAGGGAGAATTAGTTCTATGGTTCGGGCTACCCTCTTCACAGAAACCCTTCACAAGGGGGAAACATATATCCTCACTTGAATAATCTTTATCATACTTCTGTATCTTCACATAATTTAGTGATGATGCCCGTACAAACCTCTTTGGATCAGTTAAGCAAAGGATGTTAAATTATGAGCTTGATTTATTATGCAGATTAATTCTTTTATTTTCTTCAATACTTTGATTCCAGCTTAATACACTTCAACAATTTCAAATCATAATCGAATAGCAATAATTATGTAGATAAGAAAACATGCATATCAACAACACATATACCTCGGGGAAACCCTGTATAGGAAGAAAAACCCAAGAAAACAATATTCCTTTATTGCATTAATAATGTAATATCTCTTACAAATATCCACCATGAATGTACTTCTCTCAAAGAGCTTGCCAATATGACTCTGACTTGACAAAGACTTACAATACCTTGCTGAAATAGACCTTTGATATGATGCCTCTTTATCACTGATGTGCTTCTCTATTAATTCACCCTCAACCTGCATATGAAAACTCTATTTCAAAATTGTGTTTCAAAACTGTGTTGAGGAGAGGGTTCGATCTCTTCTTATATAGGCTGAAGAGGGAAAGAGGAGAAGCTCGAAATAGTAACATGATTGCATTCATTAGTCATAACTTAGCTTCATACATTAGTTCGAACTTAGAACTAGACTTGAGATTGGTTACAACTCAGCATTACACTTTAGTTCGAACTTTAGAACTAGACTTGAGATTGGTTACAACTCAGAATTACACTTTAGTTTGAACTTAGAATTAGACTTGAGACTGACATGCTTTAGTTCGAACTTAGAACTAGACTTAAGAATTTAGTTGCAACTCAACATTACACTTTAGTTCTAATATAGAGCTAGACTCAAGACTTTAGTTGCAACTCAACATTACACTTTAGTTCTAGACTCAAGACTTTAGTTGTAACTCAACATTACTAAAAAATAGAACTAGACTCAAAAATTTAGTTGCAACTCAACATTACACTTTAGTTCTAACATAGAACTAGACTCAAGACTTTAGTTACAACTCAACATTACACTTTAGTTCTAACATAGAACTAGACTCAAGACTTTAGTTACAAATATTGACAAGGCAATTCCAAATTCTCTTCATGGTGGATAATGTTTACATGTGCCAACGCACTAGATCAATACAATTACATCATTTGCAATATTAGGAATATCATTTGTTTCTATCTCATAGGAATTTTACATTCAACCTAATGTTTGCTAGATACCTTGACTTTTTCTCATGGCTCACAAGGTTTGACTAGCCTCACAGAGGTTGTATGTTCCCCCTGACTTTTGCACTAGTCTGTCTATGCTCACAAAGGTTGTACGTTCCCCCTAACTTTTGCACTAGACTATCTATGCTCACAGAGGTTGTACATTCCCCTTGACTTTTGCATTAGACTCACATAGCATCTTGTGCATCCTGACTTTTTGTTTGACTCACAGAGGTTGTTCATTCCCCCTAGATTTTGTCAATACCTCACAAGACTAGTTGATTCTCCAAATCTCCCTGGCTAGCCTCAGGGTGGCCCATATGGCCCCTCATTGGAGAATGACTGACGATGGTGAAAAATTTAACAAAGGATACTACCTTTCTGGATAGGGACAGGGGATAAACCAGGAACCTTCATGGCCTATAATTTTTCAAAGCCAATGTTTCCCTGGAGCTTGGTATCAAATTCCACAACCCATCGCTAGTCCAAACACTACCAGTCATACTCAAGCTTCATCTCCAACCTCTGCCAGTCATATTGGATATGGGTCGATAACCTCTGCAATTCATGTTGATGACCCACACCTAGTCATTGCTAGTCATGTTGGGGGTATCTCTATAGTCACCACGAGTCATATCAATGCCACATCTACGACCTTTGTACATCATGTGGGAGATGACTCTCTCTCCTATGCCATTCATGTTGATATCATGTCGCCAATTTTCGTGAATGATGTTGGGGGAATTGAGAAGCCTATATGCCTCTAAATTCCTTTGCATGACTTGCAAAGTATATCACCATACTCGTTGTTTTCCAGCTACTACTGGGATACTGGAAGCATGGCTCTCACTTGAGGGCCCTTTGGGTTCTAAAGTGTCTATGGTTTCCCCACACCCTCTTTCTCCTTTGATTGACATGGAAACCATGCCACTACAATCCTCTCTTGACCATACCCTAGTTGTCAAGGGTAATGTGTCCCCTATCCTTTTTATCATGCATCCTCTTCAACCAATGATTGAAGAAGTGGTTGTATTAGTGCAATATCTGATCAATCCAACTCTCCTTTCAGAGGGTGATGCATCCTTCAACCATGTCGTAGACATCCTTGATAGCGCTCCTTCTGAACAAGAGAGATTTCTACTCTCCCAGAGTACTCTCCCTTCAAGTCCTGGAGAATTTCCCTTCGATTGGGATGGTCTTGTGGGGTATCCAATGCCCCCACCTATGTCCTTTCTAGTAAGAGACATTATCTATTATATCACGGAGATGATAACCTTTGCTAGCACTTTATCCTCTTTGATTTGGAAAGATTTGGGTTTTCCAAGCTTATGTCGGTTATTCGTAACATACTGCCATTCCATAGAAGTTCAGCATGGGAGCCTTGACCTCCCCCATGACTTGCCACCTAGACTCTCCCAACTGAGTTTAATTTAATCTCTTTTCCAACTCATCTATAAAAAGAGAAAATATTTCCGAGTGAACTTGTCTCTTTCACACTCATAAATTGAATTTGAAAGGACGTCTATTTGGCACAAGTTTATCCCTTTTTCACACCAAGTAGACTAAATTTCATAAAAAGGGAATTTTTTTGGCATTAAGTTGTGATTGCATCTCATTCCCTTGCTTTCAGTATTGAGCCTATATATGGTTCTCGCTTTGCATTATAAACAGTTTTCCTTAGCAGTTTTGCATCCTCAACCAAGCAGAGCCTCGTTTATATCCTTCACAATTTGACACCCTATACCTAGGAGGGAACATTCCCCCAAGTGTCCATCTCCCACATGTATTTCCTTACATTGAGCATAGGTATGTTCCACTGTTGGAACTAGTATTTCTTACTCGGGAGACTCATTTCCTCCTCTGTATCATAGCATTCATTTTCTATGAAAAAACTAAAAAGGAAGGGTGGGAAGGGAGTATTATCTTACATCAGCAACACTCGTGTCACCTTTGAACAGAGCACAAAGTTATTGAGTCCATTTTTCATCATAATTTTGGGTTTATCATGGCCTTAGGAAGCTGAGCTCATTACAGAGTCTTCTCTATCGAATGGTTATTCTTTCAGTCCCTATGGAGAATTTCATTGATGCCTCCTTCATCTCATGGTTTCATCATCAAGTCAATGCTGCCAGATTCTTGCATATGTCTCATGCTCTTGTTCAAAGGAAGTCTATCAACCTGCATCATCCATTCCTCATATCTCTTGACTTTTCATGTTGGACATACCCTCAATTTATCTCAGAATCACATGATGTTGTAGTCCTACCATGCCCCCTACTCCTACTTTCATCATTGGTAGGTAGCCTTGAATCCAACAGTCGACATTTCATCATTGGTCATTGACAAGGTGGTTTCCCTTGTGTTCAACGACAATATATATATTCACACACTGGGATTCATGCAGTGTCTTGGATTCCATTATCCTTATTGATGGTTTCCTCACCTTTGTCAGCAGTTTTTCTCATTGGCTGTTGTTCAGAGGGTCTTTTTCATGTACCACTTGCACTTGGCACACACAAAATATGAACAGGGTCTTTGGTTCGTGAGCATGTTCTTCATCCAATTTCCTCCAAATCATAAATCTCCTACTTTTTTCCTCATGCTAGATGGTGAGATATGCCTTAATTCTCTCCTTTCAATGGGTATCCAACCTTCTAATTCAACTCATCTATTCTAGAAACGAGACCTAGAGTATTATGAGTACCTTGAGGCTTACAATCATTAGTGGTAGGTTCTCTGGCCATCAACAGTTGGGAATACATCAATGTCTCTTGATCGATGGATTCTTCATGTGTTCGACACCAACTCCTTTATTCACACTTGTAAGAATGTACTCGATGCCTTGATACCTACTTTCATTATTAGTAGGTTGTATCATGTTTGTTAACGATATACCTCAATGAACGGTAATCAAACAATGCCTCATTTTTTTCGACCTCAACTCCTTTATTCACATGATGCAAACTTGCACCCTTGGCATATTATGTAGAAGACTTGAAGACATCAGTATGTGGCCACAACTTTCCTAAGTTGTTGCTTCCTTTTTCATTGGACCAATACCTATATGACTTCAGTAATCATGGGAGATCATATTGGACCAGTACCTATATGACTTTGCATGTCGACCATACCCTCAGTTTGTCTCAGAGTCATATGATATTGTAGTCCTATCATGCACACTGGTCCTACTGTCATCATTGGTAGGTAAACTTGAACCCATCAGTCGACATTTCATCATTGGTCGTTGACTGGGTGGTTTCCCTTGTGTACGATGGAAAGAAATATATTCACACATTGGGATTCATGTAGTGTCTTGGATTCCATTAGACTTATTGGTGGTTTCCTCTCATTTGTTAGCAGTTTTCCTCATTGGCTGCTATTCAGAGGTTCTTTTTGTGTACCACTTTCACTTGGCACATGCGAAAGATGCATAGGGTCATTTGTTCATGAACATGTTCTTCGTTCGTTTTCCTCCAAATCATGGAGCTCCTGCTTTGTACCTTGTGCTGAATGATGAGAGATGCCTTAATTCTCTCCCTTCAGTAGGTCTCCTTCCATTGAATTCAACTCATCTATTATGGAAATGGGACCTAGAGTCTTATGAGTACCTTGAGGCTTGCAGTCGTTAGTGGCAGGTTCTCTCACCATAGACAATTGGGAATACATCAATGTCTCCTGATCTATGGATTCTTTAGGCATTCAAAACCAACTCCTTTATTCACACTTGTAAGAATGTACTCAGTGCCTTGATACCTACTTTCATTATCAGTAGGTTGTATCGCATTTCTTAATGGTATACTTCAATGGCCAGTAATCAAATGATGTCTCATTGTGTTCGACCTCAACTCCTTTATTCACATGATGTAGACTTGTACCCTTGGTGGATTGTGTAGAAGACTTGAAGACATCAGTACGAGGCCACAACTTTCTTGAGTTTTTTCTTACTTTTCATTGATCAATACCTATATGACTTCAATGATCATGGGAGATCAGATTGTATTCCATTGTATACAGATATCTTCAGATTGGTTTTGAGACTAGTTCTACTAGGCCTTGTTTGTGATTATGACATCCTTTGGCACGTAACCGCATTTGTATTTTCCTATTCATAGCCACAGATAGTTGTTTGGTATATTTTCACATGGATCTGTAGTGTAATTCAAATTTTTAGCCATGTATGCAAAGTCAATAAAGAATGTAATGAGAAACTAGTTCATGCAACTGGTTCCCCATCACTCCACTTCTAGGTTTTTTATAATGTATTTTGGCCATCACAGATACTCCTTTGATCTCACACATTAGGGGGCATATGTTATCGAAATATTTTTCTCACCCTATGCAACTCTGCACAGAAGGCCTTTTTCCATTTCCCTATGCAAACTTATCATCCCTGTTTGTAAATCTCAGAGCTAAAAATACATATTCTTCTATGTGTACGCAACTTGCCTACTATACAACATGTGTATACATAGGATGCACCACTACAACCCACATACAACGAGATTTTTTCCCAAAAATGAAAAATGGAGTCGGGTTTCCATGTCACCACAAGAGATCTTTGATCCTTGGCCTTCCATATACTGGAAACGTTCTGACTCAGCCCTTCAATTCCATTTGAAGGCTATAAATGGGCCAATTCCGAGCTATGGAAAAGAGGAGAAAGAATTCAACATTGAGAGCAAAGTTACTCTGGATAAATTATTTACCTCATATTGAGTCTGCATCCATTTGTCATTTAAGTCTAAACACAGTATTCAACCCCCAAGCTCTTCCCTTATTTGATTGAGAACTTCATTGTCTCTCTTCTATGAGCTTGCCTTTGGTGGAGGATTGAAGTGGTCGAGGCCCATCTAGAAGGAACTTAGTTTCTCTGTTCCAAACCGTGTCGACACGAAAGTTTGTAACATCTTCACTTCTGTTGATCATATATTAATAGAATACTTTTTTCCCGTCCAATTGATATCTTGCAAATATTTGAATTATTATTACATGGGCGTATTTGTGATGTTTAGTAATGGATTATGCTATTGAATGTGATAACATCATATAATATCACCATATGCTTACTTTTCTTGGATGTTGAGGACTAGTTGCAGGTATATTGCTTTGGGTCAAGTGATCAACGGTGGACTTCATCGAACGTCTGGATGAGGTAGGCCTTCTATCTTGTCTTTCTAGCATATTTGTTTACATAGAATACTTGAGAATAGAGTTGATTTTTGCAGTCATTTCCATCTGCTGTGGTTTCCCTTAGCCATAGATATATTTTCCTTGTAACACATATGTCCAACATCTAGTTTTCGGTCTAGTAATCCTGGTCCCTGAAGTAGAAGTTGTTGGCCTACAAGTCTGAGATCCTGGTATTTTCTATTGAACAGGCCTAAACTGTTGTTGCAGGCGATGTTGTTGCTGGTGGGGTGGTCCTTTGTAAGGATTCCTTTGATGAGGATTATGTCATCATGGTATCATGAACATAGGTCCTCTAGGTGTATCTCAATGTGCTAATGCCTATCTGGCTCAAGTCTGATGTTGTTGTGCTCCAGATGTCATATGTCCAGTCAGTCTTTCAGGATTCCTTCCTTGAACCCCTCCATTTATCTCATCCTTAGCTATGAGTGATTTATGTAATGCCTCATGCAATGTCTGCAGCATTAAGAACCCCACATTCACACGAATGTTGAATTTAAGGCCGAACACAAACTTTTTGACCTTTAGCTTCTTCATATTCAGATGTGGAGCATACCTAAGTAGCTCCATGAATCTGGCCTCATACTCTATCACCATACAACCACCCTGTTGTAAGGCGTTGAACTCATTGAGATGATGCTCAATGAATTCCTCTGACAAATACCTCTCCCAGAACCATTCCTTGAATAGTTCCCATGACATGTCCTTGAAATCCACGTTTAGTTGAGGTAGGAGTGTCTTCCACCATAGAAGAGAACTCCCCTTCAACTAAAATATGGCCATTCATACTTTCATGTTGGAGGAATAGTCATGAAGTGAAAAACACATCACCATGTTCTCCAACCATGCCTCAACGGCTGAGCCATCTATGGCACCCATGAACTAGGGAAACTTAACCTTCTTGAGTTCTATGTTAATGCTACCACTAACAAGTAGAGCGTGTTGTGAAACCTCATTTGGTAAAGATGCTCCTTCCTCATCTCTTTCCATTCAGTTAATGAAAGCCTCTGACATACTCTCAAAATATCTCATCATACCAACCACATCTCCAACACCAATATGTTCTCGTTCAGTGACTTTTTCTTCTCCTTAGGGGTTATAAACCTATGGCGTGGATGCTACAATAGGCATCACACATCTTCCTCCAACACCATGTCGTCTACCTCCACGACGTCGTCTCACCACGATTGCCTGCATGGACAATTTTCAAAATTTAATTGGCATTTTTTTTTTAATCAAATGTTTAATACAATAGAAGGCGTAACGGTCCAAATTTGTAGGGTTGAACCTTGCTCTGATATAATATGTAATGTCCCCTTCGTTATGACAACAATTATCAATGTACAAAAGATACAATTTTGTTTTTTGAACAAACGTTAGTACAAAAGAAAATGCATCATAAAAAATATTAATAACTACACAATCAATTTCATCACAATAAACTGAAATCAACATCATTATTATTCAATAAACTGTATCATGTAAATATAACATAAGGAATCTACCCGCCCAAACTATCCTGCATGGTTAGGACCTCCAAGACACATAAGAAACACTCAAGTCCAGGATTCATCCAATTGATTTTGACCACTTAAGGTCTTAGGACTGGTGACTGTTCTGAGGAACAAGGCAGTATCTAGATCCCATTTACCTAATCATAAACCACCAATCAAGTCTAGAATTATGAACCATATTTAACCATCAATTACGTAGGGTGAATTAGTATAATCCACTATACTTAATCAATCTTGGGTAAAATCATGAAGATGGGTAACACTTTTGCTTGTTTTATGACAAAAAAAACTGTATTTTCACAAGTTTTTCAATTTCCGGCATACAAAAGTATTTTTTTTATTTAGAATTTCACTTTACAGTAAAAACAAAACTTGTGAATAATTTTGTTATATTTCTAATGACTATTTTTCATTTTTTTTTTATCAAGATTTGATATGTCAATTTGACAATTGTTTAACAATATGTTCCTTAAACATGAAAGGAATGATAATGAGTTATTGTTTTCCACAACAATGTATCTATTATTAAACTTATGTTTTTAAGAAATGAAATATACTGCAACAATCTACAGAGACTCTATTTTATTATGACTATAATTTTGAATCTAACTGATGAATATTATAATTTCTAGAATTTTTTTAAGTTGACCAAGATGAAAACATTACAGATTTTAAACACGTGTTTTTCTACACCTTGTATCGATCTTAATTTTTAATTAAAAGTAAAATCTAAAAATACCCTTTTGAAGAGAGCAGTTTAACAATTATGAATATAAATTTTCCATAATTTTCCATTGTGTATTTTTAGAGATATGGAATTTTCATATCACCGAATCATAATCTCACCTAAAAATATTATGGAGTGATTTTTTATAAAATTAAATAAAATTACATAAAAACAATGAAAATGAAAACACATTATAACCAATGAAAGTAGATTCAATTGAAAAATGTTGGTATCAATTCGCAAACTAAGTTCTAAGTATTTGTAGGAGTCTGCTACCTCGAAAGATGAAGTAAGATGGAGAGAATTTGCAGTTTCCTGCAAACAGTCCCATTTTCAAGTTTTCAGCCGAAACCTAGTTTTTAACGGAATCCGTTAAAAATAAACGTTTTTGTCGAAAAGTCTTTCGACTGAAATATGCACGGAATCCGTTAAAAATAAACGTTTTGGCCGAAAAGTCTTTCGGCTGAAATTTGCTTACCACGGGAACTTAATTCATCCAAAAAACATTGTACACGAATTTCGAGGGCACCGTTAAATTTGACATGAAAATTTTCGGCCGAAAGCAAAATTTGTTCGGCCGAAAAATTGTCGCTAGAAATTTTGGAGACCTGATTGTCTCAAATGTGTTACCCAGATTCATGATTTTACCCTCTTACATGAAATATATATGAGCAATTCAGTAAGAGAATCAACATAAAGATAATAAGAATCATAAGTGCAAGTACGATCATAAGGAGTCAATGCTAATTCATATATCCAATGGGATCCATAAGAAGAGAAAATTCGCTTAAGAAATACATAAAGGATTTATCACTACTTTAAGTATCCTTTTTAAAAACTATAAGAAAAACATAAAAGCAATGACAAGAATTTAGGCCACTTTGCAAACCCATTTAAATGAACTAAGAAGATCCAAAAGCATATTAAGCAAAATAAAGAGACATTGTATACCCACTTACTTATCCCAAATAAAGACTTTTAAGAAGATCATCATAATAAGTAAATGATGGAGGTCAAGTCACCCTGCATATCCATTTAAAGGAATTAAGGTAGGACCCAAGTCCTTTTAACAATATATAAGGAGCTCATTACTAACTTAGAATCCGTTAAAATTAAGAAAAAACATGTCTTATTTAAATGATAAGTAAAGAACTCAAATTTAACATACAAATCCATTTAACAATTTAGGAAGACCCAATCTTAATTAACAATAAAATTATTCAGATGCTAGATTACATATCCATAATAAAGAAACAAAGGAATTCCAGAATCTATCCCAACCCTTGATCTGGTGTGCATAAAAATATAAAATTCATTCCATACCTTAATCTGACACTCATTCCAGACCTTAAACTGACACTTAGTCTGGTCCTGGATTCGACACTAATTTCTGATAATTTAAATTAAATTCAACGTGCAGCAAAAACGATTTTATTATTTGTATAACCTTAGAGGATGGGACAATAAATTTGATGTAGGTTCTTTCAAGAAGTGACATAGACATGTAAAATATGAGTGGATGTGTGTAGGCCAAGCCAATCAATATAATCACAAACTCACCCCTCTCACAATTATCTCTATGAATGTTACCATTGTTTTAGAAACGAGGAAAAATCATTACAAATATCATCTAATTAGAAATGGGTAAGCCAGACACGAATGGGTTAATTAAAACTATTATTTTCAAAGATAGACGTTTCCATACAGAACCTAATCCAACCCTGGATCTGACATATGTTCCGACACCTGATCCGGTGCTTGTTTTGAACCTTGAAACGAAACTAAATTTCCGATAAAATTTGAAATTAACTCAACGGGCTGAGAAAAGACTAATTAATTGAAAATCTTAACGGATGGACAGTAAATTAAATACAGAGGCACTCAGGAAATTCAAGTTATTATGTATCCTTAATTCATTTCCGAATTAGATCCTATCATACAAACATCTTTTAAAAATCAATTTTCAAATTGTACAGGTCACTTTTCCAAAACAATTAATACTATTAACTACCAGAATTCAACCTCCTACAGTGAACCAATAGAACACCACAATCGACATTTATAAAATAAAATCAAAGATAAATGAAGAGGAAGAAAAATAACTCAAATTGGTAAATTTTGGGTTGTTCAAAGGATGACATCAAACTCAGATTTAAAATTTCGGACCACTTACATAGTGAAATATATGCAAGCTACAAATTTTTTTGGGGTAACTGATTGACCAAGAAAATAAGTTTAAAATTTTGATAAGTAATCGAAGGAAGCGAACATAAATGGGTTCAAATTTTCTAAGAGGTGGAAGAAATTGATAACCCACAATTAATCAGTTTTGAATTTTGTTTGTTAATTTTAAAATCGTTTGTATAAATAGTGTACCATCTAAAACACAATGAACATAATATTTTCCAATTCCATTTTCCTAAAATTTTGCAGAGATAAATATATCACATTGTGAATTCATTGGTAGCATTCCAAAGGACTCTAATTTGATACTGTCATTTAATTAGCAGTGGTTATAGAGTCTCCACCGAATTCTTATTCCAGGAAATTTTTTAACCATTACACAATGAAAACAAATCTACAAATTTGATTTGGGAAAATGGCTTAACACAAAATAATTAAAATTATGACAACACCATAAACAAATTTTTTTTCTCAGAAGTTGAAATATGAATCGGTAAATGCAAGAGCTATTCATTCCTTCAGGATTTTTCCGAATATTATATCCCACTCATATACTAGATACATAACATAATACATAAATTAATATAATTTTAACATGTTCAATAGATAAACAACTAACAATGATCAAGTAATAATGAAAATTGGTTTGCAGAAATGAAAGGACAGTTAACAGGAATTTCCAAAACATATTCAATATCCAGAATGCATCCAATCGCAACTTTCAAAATGATAATTTAATTTAGAATACTTATATACACCCAATGATAGCGACCAAGGAAAATTCATTTTTTGTATAAATATATTTCAACTAAAAATCATCAATCATTCTAGCGTTCTTATGGCCAGTCCCACACAATTAGCGAATAAGTAGAATCTAAAATGGATTGATCAAAATGGTGGAAAAACTAGCAAGGAATTATAGTATATTTAGTTGAAATATTTATAAAGGAAGCATTGCTAGAACTCTTTTTTTTTCACAAAAAACCCATCAAGGAGATTTTCAATACAATATCAAAAGTATGAAGAAATTTATGGAATTTTTTATACTCTACTATACAAATCAAAATTTATTGCAAATACAATTCTCAGAATAAAAATAATGTAACCGATGAAAATGTTCCTTGAAGGTTTTCTCCAGCAATTGGTGTTCCTTTCGATCTCCCATTTCCTAATCGTTGACACTTCAGTGGTATGTCCCAACAAATGCTAGGGGTACTCTTCTTCCCCCTTAGCCCCATGAGCTGCAAAGGGACCAAGCACAAAAACCAAAAATATTATAGCACCAAGTTTTCCAGACACCCAACTCTCACAAGTAAAAAATAGTCCCAAAATGATTTTAGCAGCATAATTTTACTAATAACCAGTCCCCCTTTCCCATCTAGACTATTTACTTGTAGCGACCCCATCGTTATGACTACAAGCGACGCAACACACAATATTTTTTTTTTAAAGCAAGACGGAAACAACGACAACAGTTAAAAAACACAACTTGGCAAAGAACACAACACATGCATATCAAGGAACAGTAAACAACAACTTAGACACTAAAACATCAGGCAACTAGATGAAACATGCGATAATTAATAGATAGATAAAAATGACTACCTGCCTGACAGAAGAAAGACAACGCCTACAAGATAAAGGAAAAAATCAACCACCCAACACAATGACTTCGATGACCAATAACCAGAAAACCTCTACGATGCGCAAAACCCAATGCATTGAGGCATTACAGAACCAAGTACCAACATCAATTACAATGATCACACACCCACATAGGAAAGAACAAGACTTTGGCTAGGTTGTCATTCGCATCTATCTGACAGGGCGTGCAATGATACCATCATTAGGAATCATGTCGTCACAAGGCGATAGGCATGACAACAAACTTGGCACAACATAACCTATCTGGAACAATAACCCAAGAAAAATCCAATGTGCTAGGATACCGAATTAACTGTCAAACACATGATGACTAACCCAAGCACCCAATCGACAAGTCCACTAGACGCAAGGGAATATGACGTCTATAACATTCACACAGAAAATTAATTCCTTACGCAACAATTTCTATTGCAAACATACATCAATTTTTACACATTAAGTAATTATCATCAAACAATTAGCTCATTGTAACTATTTTCCAATTCCAACATCAGATAAGTAATTTCCTAAGGAGAAATTCACTATTTTTAAACGGAAACAAATGTGAAACATGTCCTTGAACAATATAAGTCGTTGTATTTTAAAAACTAAAATAGATGTAAGTATTTCCTAAGGCTGATTTTGATATCAGGTAAATAGAAGCAAATATGGAACATGTCTTTTTAAACAATAACAAACATATCCTTTAAAACTGAATATGCTATTTAGTGTGGATATGTTGTCTAACAATTTTGATATCGCAGTCATTAACATTATTATACGACTTTCCATACTATATTGTAACATTATGATATCCCTCTCTATGTTTTCCAGTAAACATGAATATTATATCGATGTCTAGTAATCATTGTTATTATCTCACTGTCTAGTAAACATATTTATTATATCGCTTTCTATGTTGTCTAGTAACATTATTGGATGAGAATGCAGTCTAAACATTAGGAGTAAAATGCAGTCACCTATAAACGTTGTCACATAAGAATCGCTATCACATAAGAAGTAAAACGCTCTCACCTGTGGCAGTAAAACACTATCATATTCAAGAAACATATATCGGTGTGTACAAATTACTAAATCTCTATGTAAATATTACTGACATCATTGAGTAGATATATCATTGTTGAATTATATTTCAAGGGGAAATTAAACTCAAAATTACAGTAATCGCTATCATAATTCGTTATATGAGTTCTCAATCATAAATGCAATTGGATACCATGGAATCACTATATAAATTGCCTTCATAAAAAGAAAATCATTTCTATTAACACAGTCACACCCTATCACATGATATCTACACATTAACACACAATAATTCGTTAGTAACACATGATTCATCAATGCAGGTACAACATCCATGGAAACGTTGTTAAATTTGTGGTTCATCAATGTAGGTACAGCAACAAGAAATTAAATCGTGTTCCATTCAATATGGTAAAATCATAGTCAATAGACATTTAATTCACAGAGTAATAAATGGTATTGTTGGCATAAAAATAGATGAAATCATAGAGAAAAAATAACTAAAGATGTTTTCATTTTTATACCAGGAATCACAGAGCCAAAAGCAAGGTAAGGTTTTCATGACTATAAATGAAATCACAGAGGTAAATCACCAAAATCTTTGTGCAATCCCTGCAAGGTGTCAAGAAATGTGTAGGGAGGAAGCTGGGTTGTGTGCCATGAAAAATAGTTGTTGGATGTAGGGTAAAATGCCTAGAAAAAGTGGGTTGAATGATGGGTGATGGCCAAGAAAAATGTGGGGTGGATTTTGGGTAAGATGCCACAAAAATCATGCTATGAAGGCGATGTAATGGTCCACGAAATGCGTAGTATGGAAGCTATGTAAAACACCACAAATTAATGGGGTAAGTTGTTAAGTTCCTAACCCGCACATGGGTAGATTAATGTATTCGGATGTAATAAAGGTCAATATTAATAAGACCTTTCAATAAAAGAGAATTAGGCGGATGTAAGAAGACCTAATAGAAGCTTCCGCTTCTAGAAGGATCTTCCT
>ML785942.1:118723-162144 GCA_009831015.1 Picea engelmannii
TTTCTGTTCAAGTGCTATTTCTGTTGCTATTTCGTATATCATTTCTGTGTATTGTGAAGATTATGCTGGATATTTTACTGTTATTCTGTTATTTCTAGCATTTCGTTCCGGTTCTGCATATTTTATATATCTGGTATCTTGCATAAGTGTTGTGTGTTGGGCCGCGAATTTAATATCATGAGTGTTGTGTATAATACAATTTTAAAGGTGGATTCAACGCTAAGAAAAATGGGTTGCTTCCCAGCAAGATCGCAGAGTAAATTTATATTTTAAAACTGAAATTTAAAAATTCTTCAAAAGGGGATCTTTTTCCAGTGAAATCGCAGATATAAAATACATTTAAAAATGAAATAAAAAACTCTACTAATTGGGATATTTGTCCAACGAAATAGCAGAGATAAATTATTCGAAAATGTCGGCAGAGATATATCAATCCAGAATGCAGGGATTACCATTAAACTCAGAGGTTTATCATTCACAATACAGATTTTTATCAATAAAAATGAAAACATACTCAATCGTAAGAAGGTGCAAGGATCATTGATTAATCAAAAGAGAAAAATGTAGAGATAAGTAAGGGATAGATAAATAGGCAAAAAATGTATCCTTCACTCATCATCCATGCACAAAAAACAGGGCATTTGAATCTATAGGTCTTTAAACACCGAAGTGACGATCGTCGATTTGGATCCTGTCTGACTGCTCAGCCACAGACTAATGACTAAAGAGATAAGGGAAAAACACAAATTTATTTGTAATGATCAATAAAACAAATACAGAAAATTCATAGAAATTAGGGTTTGGGTTCTCGAAGGGAATCAATTCAAAATGCAATGAGCGTAAGGATGGGATGACCTTAAGTTCATTGATTATAAAACACTGAGTAGAGCATCATCTTTACACAATATAACTATAGTAATGAAAGCACAGGAACATTATAAAGCTACCATTCAAAAATATATGCATGTGTACCTTTGCCAAATGCGAAAGCGCTGAGTTGTTGTCTCATGCACACTCCATCCAGCTCCCGCTTGTCAGCCGATGTGACCTCACCGGTACCTCCCAACCAACTCTAGGGTTACTCTTCTTACCCATGAGCCCCCCAAGCCACAAAGGGGCCACAGACACAATACTAGAGAAATGCTAGCACACAACTCGCCTCGTAAGGTCGAGCTACCACTCGTTACCCGAGCTGGGTATCCCAACTCCCACAAGAGAAGCTCAGTCAAGACAAAAATTTAGTAGCGTACCATTATGCATAAATATACCATCCATACTCCTCCTCCTCCATCCTTTTTATAGATTTTTTAAGTAATTGGTTTCCCAAATTCTCATTAAATTCCTTCTTCAGTTAATTAAATTCGAAAAACCTGCCCGTACACATGTCACCCATCCCCTAGTTGCACCATAAAATTAATTTTATTAAATAATTAATTATTCCTATTTCCCTCACCCACCTAAAAGTTTTCCTAAAAACTCTCCTTGGTGTCCCAATATTCCCTTACAAATGTTAAATGACTTACGCCTTACTTTATTCCTAGTTGAGTTCATAAATAGCAAGTTCCCAAGGAAAGATTCCTTACTAAGTTAGATATTCATGTTTTTCTTTATGTTTCCCCTTTTATTTAGGTTTCCCCTTTTTATTTAAGTCTCCTATTTCTTTTAAGTTTCCCTCTTTTTCCTTTTTAAGTAAAAAAATTAATTTAGCAAGTGTAGAAGAAACAACCATTTACCCTTTTTCTTCTTTAATTAAAAATTAATTTAACAAGTGTAGATGAAACAACCATTTCCCTTTTTAAAATTTTAATCCTCCATGATAATTTTAATTTATTACCCCCCTTCTTGTTACATGTTTGTTTATTATTATTATTATTATTATTATTATTATTATTCTTTTACCACATGTTCTACTTACACCTAGGTTTTAATTTCTCTAGGCTGGGCAACATTTTTATTAGGGAAAAATGTTTTTAATTCTTACTTATCACCTCATTCATTTTAAAGCCGACTGGGTTTATTCACTTTACCATTTAAAATTGTGACGTGCCTTTCAGGACACACTAGGTGCTCCAAGGGTGCCATTCATCTCCTTTAATTTTCCTTGCACAACGTGCCCTTCAGGACACACTATGTGCTCCAAGGGTGCCACTCACCTCTTTTCATTTTCCTTGTGCAATGTGCCCTTCAGGATGCACTACATGCTCCAAGGGTGCCACTCACCTCTTTACTGACTTGGTAGACATCAAAAACCTCTGGAGTCAATACTCCTCTAGATTATATTGTGGGAGACTAAGGGCCTCTAAGGAATAAGGCCCCTTCCCTGTTGCGCACCCCTTAGAATCATCATGAGTGACTATCGCAGTCTTCCCTCACGACATCATGGGTATTCTCGAACTAGGTAATCATTAACCTACAGTTCGAGCCATGGGGAGAGTTCTAATAGGTTGTGTCGGGGATTCTCCCACACCTCTCCCTCAAAGTCTCTGATTGTCATGTGTGACCCCTCTAATCCACATGTGAGTTTGATCGGAAAGATATCCTCAGCCCGCATCCATCAATGAATCATGTTAGCAATAATAATCAATCATCATAACATCTAATCATATGTACATATGTCACATCAAAAATATTCAACCCAACAGTCCACTCCGTGACTCGATCTGGAGTCCATGGGGTTTCATCGATGCCTCTACATCCACAAGTTCCAAATTCCTACACACTCAGGAGTACCCAGTCAATAGCACATGTCTATGTCAATTCAACAAAATAACATATCACCATATCCATAATGCCTCATAATCATAATCAAACGACCAATAGTAATAATCTAGATCACTTGCAAGCAAGTGTCCTCAAAGAATAAGTTCTCTTAGTGTGCACAAGAGAGGGATGTTAGATACACACCTTCTTGGTCTAAACTTCATCATGAAGTTTCAAAGTATGTAAGTGTCGATAAAAAGTGTATCACAGTATAATAAGTCTATCTATGAAACAAAAATGGAAATTGTTGGCGCATATCATATGTGTCCTCCCAGGTCGCCGAGTGCGGACAATAGTTGTCCCACTGGACCTTGACCTGATCTACTGTTCGACGCCGTAGTTGTTGAATGCGATGGTCCAGGATGTGGATTGGCTCAGTTGTGAGTGCACCATCGTCAGATACCTGCAAGGAACTCATGTCAATAACATGTGTAGAATCACTAATATAATGTCTCAAAACAGATACATGAAAAACATCGTGCATATGCCTCAACGAAACAGGAAAGGCTAGTCGATAGGCCACAAGCCCCTTCCTTTCCAAACTCTCGAAAGGTCCCATGAACCTAAGAGAGATTTTATCACCCTTTCCAAACTTGATCTAACTCTTATGCGGTTTCACCCGCAACAAGACGCGATCGCCAACTTCATAACTACGGTCGACATGATGTGCATCGACGTAACTCTTTTGTCCATCCTGCACTTCCTTGATCCTTTGTATTATTGTTTGCATTTGATCCTCCATTTCTTGGATCACTTTTGGTCCCACCAGGACCCTATCCTCAAGTCAATCCCAACTCAAAGGTGTCAAGCACAGTCTCCCGTAAAGAAACTCGAAAGGTGCCATCTTAATGGTTCTTTGATAACTATGGTTATATGCAAATTATACCAGTGGCAAGAAATATTTCCAATGCTCCTGTTGTTCCATCACGTACATGTGCAACATGTCCTCCAAGATTTGGTTTGTTCGTTCGATCTTCTCGTCTGTCTCCAGGTGATACGCAGTACTAAAGTTAATTTGGGTTCCCAATGCCTCTTGGAAACTAGTCCAAAATTGTCCAGTAAACACTGATACTCGATCAGATATAATCCTCTTAGGAATGCCATGGAGCCTCACAATCTCACTGATGAAAACTCTAGCTATGTCAGGTTCCTGATACATCGTACGCATAGGAATAAAATGACCACTCTTCGTGAGAGTGTCGACTACCAAACAAATTTAGTCCTGTCTCCTTGTCATCAATGGCAATCCAACAATGAAATCCATCGAAATGACCTCCCATTTTGATTCTGAAATAACGTGTGGCTATATTAATCCTGCTAGATGTCTATGTTCAACCTTCACCTACTAATATTATAGACATATTTCCATGTAGTTGACTATGTATGCCTTCATTCCTTTCCATAAGAATAAGGGTTTAACGTCTTCCCTCATATTCGTGACTCTCGGGTGAGACATGTACACTTCTCTATGTGCCTCATTTAGGATCAGAATCCTCAATGCATCGTTTGGCGATACGTAAATTTGATTTTTAAATCTCCATAGTTCGTTGTTGTCAAACATAAATACTTAAAATATTGATTCCATCATTGTGTTCTATCCGATAAAATCCTTGGTCTCCTTGTACTAGTCATTGTTGCATTATAAAGTTAGAATCTTTTCATGTAGATTCTTCTGAAGAGGCACCACCGAAAATATGTGGGGTCTTAGACTCAACACATCTGCCACTATGTTCACTATACCTTTTATGTAATTCATCTCTAAATTGTACTCGCTAATAAATTCCGACCAACGTCGTTGTCGTGCATTCAAGTTGCTTTGAGTAAAGATGTGTTGTAGTCCATAGTGGTCCATTTTTGGTTCGAATTTCCAAGCAATAAGGTAGTGTCTCCAAACTCTCAAGGCATATACAATGGATAACAACTCCAAATCATGCATTGCATAGTTCTCCTCATGCCTTCTCAACTTCTTTGAGATGTAAGAGATCACTGAACCATCTTGCTTCAAGAATCTTCCTAAGCCTTCCTTGGATGTGTTAGTGCATACCAAGAAGTTTGTGTCCATGTCGGGGACCTTTAGTATTAGTGTCATTGTCAACAAATCCTTCAGCCTTTGAAGTGCCTCTATGCATTTATCGGTCCAAAAAAACTTCTTGTCCTTCTTCTAGAATTCCGTAATCAGATTTGCTATCCTTGAGAAACCCTCAATGAACCGTCCATAGTATCCTAATAAGCCCATGAAGCTATGCACTTCCATGACATTCGTTGGTGCAGGACATTCCATAATAGCCTCGAACTTTGTTGGATCCACGGTGATACCTTCGCCGGAGATGACATGCCCTAAGTAGTGAATCTTCGATTCATAAAATGCACATTTCAATAATTTCCCATACAATTTGTTCTCTTGTAGACACTATAGTACCAAGTGCAAGTGCTCGTCATGCTCCTCCATCGTCTGAGAGTAAATCAAAATATCGTCAATGAATACTTGGATGAACTTGTCCAAATATTCGCAGAACACCATGTTCATCAAACTCATAAATACCCCAGGGGTGTTTGTCAATCCAAACAGTAAAGCAATAAACTCATAATGTCCAAACCTCATATTAAAGGTGGTCTTAGGGAAATCATCCTCCTTGATTTGTAACTGGTGATACCCTGATTGCAAGTCAATCTTTAAAAACATCGTCGCGCCTTTCATCTGATTGAATAGATCATCAATCCTTGGCAATGGGTACTGATTCTTGATCATTGCCTTGTTCAATTGACGATAGTCAATGCAGAGTCTCCACGACCCATCCTTCTTCCGTATGAATATAACAGGTTCACCCCATAGTGACACACTTGGACGTATAAGTCCCATGTCTAGCAACTCCTTCCGTTGCATTCTCAACTCCTTAACTCTAGGGTCAACATCTGATAAGGTGTTCTCGCTATCAGTTGAATCCCTAGTTTTAAGTCTATGGTAAATTCCAATTCCCTCTCCAACGACATCCCAGGTAACTCCTCCGGGAAGACGTCTACAAACTCTCTTACCATCGGAAGGTGTTGTATACCTTTTGCTACTCCCTTCTCATTTAACGCAAGGATTGCATAAATCTTACATCCCTTGTGCATGCTCTTCCGTAGCTGCAAGGAAGAGATGAACCTCAAGGAAAATACTTGGTTCTGACCTACAAACATGCGTCTTTTTCCCTCATCATTGACCAAGATCAACCATTTAATATTATAGTTGAGTATCGCCTCATTCAATTCCAACCATTCCATACCGATCACAACATCATAAGATCCTAAGATCGTGACGTACAGGCTGACCCTGGTGACAGACTCTCCCAGATTAAGGCTACAACACATAACCTTCCCTCCAACCTTTTTTGGGCTCTAGAATCCATCTCTACAAAGATAAACTCATCCTGTTCAACTACCTTTACCTTAATTATTTTTAGCACTACACCGGAAATGAAACTCTTTGTAGCACTTGGATCAATCAAAATACTAAGCGTCTGGTCAGTGACAGTACCTGACGTCTCAAGCACGGTCGAATGGTGCTCTTGCTGGCAATTGTTCACCATTGCATGAATCCTATGGGCCTTGCCCAAATATCCCACGGTAGTGGGTTCGATTGATCCATATGTTGTATCATGTTGTCATTGATGCCAATGGTTTGATTGATTGATGTCAAGTGATTGATTGATGTCAATGGATTGATTGATTGATTGATGAACAATGTATATGTATTGTCCTTGATGAGAATGCATAGATGAAGATGGATCAATGAGTTGTCATTGATATGATGAAGATGGATCAATGAGTTGTCATTGATACATGATGAAGATGGATTCTTTGATATATGATGGATAGTTTGATTGATGAAAAGATGAATCATTATAGTCTTATCATGGTTGATAAAGTGTACAAATGGATGAACTCCAAAGTGGTCCCCTTATGGTGAAATCCCTCACGGGAAGACACTTTGTGGATTGAGTTATCCTAGAAGAATGGTTGAAGGACCCATGCTTTTATGTGTAATAATGATATGAATATCAATGAAGTTTTTGGTGAAACTATCCTAGATGGATAGTGCTTTTCATTCCATTTCCAGTGGTATGTGGAATGTCACATAACTCCTCATGGTTTGAGAGTTATGGCCCTATGAAGTTGAAGGACTCCCATATGATGGCTTGAAGCCCCATAAGGTCAAATAAGTCAAAGTGTCTTAAAAGAATAAATTATTATTTAAATAATAAAGAGAAGTGACAAAATCAAGAAGGAATATTTAAATGATAAAGTATTGGAGAACTTTCCATTTATGGAAAGTGGTTAACCCTAAAATAAGGAAAAGAGGTTAAGTAACCTATAAATGGGTTAAGTGACCTAGAGGATGAAAGTATAAATAAGATAGCAATGGTCTCTTGTAAACATCCTTTTTGGGGATCAATGGAGAGCTTCTTGTGCGATTATCTTGTGGAGTATTGATGGAGAGCTTATTGTGAGATAATATTTGGTATGGATCTCTTGAGCATGATTGAAGATCTATTATGAGGAAGAAAGTGAGAGGAGGATCTCATGGACGCATCAAAGTTTCGGAAATGTCAGAGATATTGATGGAAAAAGTCTCATAGCTTTAGAAACCCTAGTTTCTCAGGTATACACGAGCTATAATGGGCCAGGGCACATACACACGTGGATTGTATGAGGACATGGCATGTACAGTGGATGGAATGATCAATACTTGTGCTTGAGCTAGTTCCAAGTTCTTGGATGATGAGGAAGGTTCTAGATATGCATTCTATAGGCTCAGACCTATCACTAAGACACTGGTATGGTTACATTATTGTCTTGATGGATACTATTGTTTGATGTGTTGTGAATGCTTAGGGAATTCTTGGTATGGCTTCTATGATATGGTTCAGTTTGGATGATTTGGTTGATGGAGTGAGAAGTAATCTTTGGATTCAGTGGTCACATGATAGCTATTGTATACTAGTTGTTTATACATGTTTGATATAGCATTCATATTGATTTATTTTGGAGCATGAGAAAGCTATTGGAGAGCTTGGAGATGTTGTGACTGGATGGTCGTCAGATTGGATAGTCAAAGACAGAAGAGAATGATATATTGATTGTAGATAATATGAGTTGATCTTGAAGGACAAACCCTAACAGCTCAGAAGGTATACACAGGTTGTTGTATACACTGGCTGCGTGCATACGCAGGCTATAGTGAGCCGGGGCACGTACACATGCTGGCTGTACTACTGATAGGTCATGTACCTATTGACAGATTGATATCTGTTGAGGATTTTTGCCTCATCTCAGTTACTGCTGAGGGCGTAAGTTGAGTCTTGCATTATATATTTGGTGCTCTTGTAGAGTTGTACTATATTTAGTTATTGTTGGAAAACCCCTAGATTGTTGTCCATAATAAAAAGAAAAATTGTACATACATATTGTGTTCTTTTTTTCCCTTGTGGTGATGACTTGTTGATGATATATTGTTGATATATGTTGCTGATATATGCTCACGTCTAACTGGTTATAAATGACAGCAATGGGTAATGAGTAAATATTGAATATTAACTAAGGTGTTTTGTGTAAGAGGGAAGTTTTGGGAGAAAGAGCCCTGCACTCATTCACCCCCCCACCTCCCCCCCCGCCCCCCATCTGAGTGTGGTAGGTGTGTCCAATAATTGGTTTCAGATCAGGCCTTCACTACAAGCCTTAACAAGCTTGAAGGAGATCCATAGACACACAAATGGAAGATGAAGTTCCAATCCTTGATGAGGAAAAATATTATACTTGGAGAATAGAGATGAGATTACATTTGAATACAATGGGAGAAAAAATTTGGAAGGCAGCCATTGGTGGATCAGTTTCATTGAAGAACAATTCAAAGTTTGTAGATCAAAGGGAAGGAAAGAATAATGATGCATTGGCTCTCAAGACCATTCTTAGTGGACTCTCAAGCCCTATCGAAGAGAGCATGGGACAATTCACTTCCGCCAAGGATCTATGGCTAAAGCTAGAAGAAACATATCAAAGCAATAAGGAGAACAAAGATGTTGAAGACCACAACATCAAGATTATCAAAGGTAAAGAATCTCCAAAACCTCTTGATTGTATTATTTCCAAATGTGATCATGAAAACATTTCAAGTGAAGATAAAGAATCAAGTGATGATAGCACAAAGGAAGATCTTGAAGACATTTCAAATGAAGGCAAAGAATCATGTGATGGTGTTGGCAAGAAGGAATATATTGAAGGTAAAGAATCTCCAAAGAATCTTGATTGCAATGATTCAAAATGTGATGATGTCGAATTTTTCTCAAGTGAAGAAGATGATCTAGAAACAATTTGTGTAAAGTTTGATGATAGTTACCCCATAGAAAGAATAGAAGAAAATATATTAGAACTTCAAAAGGAAATTGTAGAGGGTTTATATAGATATAGAAGTGATCAGTTTTATACACACTATAACTATCTTTCGGATAACACTAAGAAGTTTCTTAGGAGGATTCAAAGGTACATCTTGAAGTTAAAGGGAATTCTCAAAGAACAAGAAGAGATCTCTAAGACTAAATTAGAAGAAAAGAAAGAAGAGATCCCAAGACTAAAGAATGAAAAAGAATATATGAAGGTAGAGGATGAGATTAGAAAAAGTTTTGAAACCATTTTCCATCTCAAGATCCAAATTGAAAAAGCCAAAAGGGTAGAAGAAATTTTGAAGAATCAAATTAATGAAAAAGAAGAGTCATGTTGTAAGTTAGAAGCTGAAATTGTTGACCTTAGAAAGAAGGTAGAGAAGTCAAAAAACTTCTTGAATAGCTCAAGAATCTTGGATGAGATATTGGAAAGTCAAATATCACCATGTGATAAATCAGGTCTTGGATACACATGCTAAAGCAAACACCTCAAAGAAGCATGAGGTAAGTCCATCAAAGAAGGAAGACAATGTTGCAAAACAACCATCTACACAAGGCAAAGAAAATCTCAAAAGAACAAAGCAAGCAATACATCAAGAAGATACTTTTGGGACACCAAAGCAAAGGTATGAACGTATTTTTCATGGGAACTATTATTCGTGTAATGGATATGGTCACAAATAATTTGAGTGTAGATCTTATGAAAGGAAATATAATGGAAGATTTTATTATACCATGAGGTGTTGGAGATGTGATCAAGTAGGACACATTACTGTTCACTATAACACCATGAGATGCTATAGCTGTAGTGGATTTTTCCACAAATCCTAGAAGTGTTGGACCACAAGAAGAAAGTCCAGATGAGAACTTCAAATAGCATGGCTAGAAGAAGGAGTGAAGTAAGAAAGGGAGACATATTTGAAAAGATGGATGCTAAGAGCTCAAGTTCTGAGGAGAAGGGTCATCTACAGAAGTGGGTGAAGAAGATAGAGCATCCATAACAAAATGAAAGACTGAAGGGAAGCTTAAGTAAGTCATCTACTAAGGAATACGTGGGTGAAAGTGGTATCAGTCATGTACATACATAGGTTGACCTTGAATAGGTCATGTGCATATGCGAGTTGTTGTGCAACAGACCACGTATATGTGGTAAATACTTGGGAAAAAGGCAATGGACATGGGTTTCATATTGATGTGATGGTATAACTCTATGATGCAGGGTCTGACATGGTTTGTTGTAGGTTATGACACTGTTTTGATATTGTTTTAAATGTTCATCTATTGGATTATGTAAAATAAAATATTGGGTGCATTGCACTAACCCATGCATATGGAGGATTTATGTTGATCTGTTGATGTACATGAGTGGTACACATTTTGAGGTTTCATTGATATATCTTATGATGTATTATTGGAAGCCTACTTGTTGAAAACTTGATGCATGCATTTGACATCTGGATGGGCTACATATTGGGACATGTAGTTGGTTATTTAATGAGGTGATCATGTTGTACATCATTGATGAGTCATAGCTTGATCTATAGTTGATGTATGATTGGTACATTAGTAGAGGCACCTACTAGCAGTTTGATTGGCACATATTTTATGGAGGATTTGGCATACATGTACAGAGATACATCATATTGTGGTATTGGTGCATGGTGATGTACTTGCTTGGTACAAGTGGTGATACATGTTGGTATTACTTGATTAGCACAACATTGTGGCACTTAGTTCATGATAGAGACATATCATGAGTGATATGACACATTTGGCATGTTAGCAGATGCACATGGTTTGCATATTGGTAGATGCACATGGTTGGCATATTGGTAGATGCACATGGTTGGCATATTTGGCACATTGGTGGATGCACATGGTTGAAATATTGGTAGATGCACATGTTGGCACATTGATAGAGGCATATGATTGATATATTTTGACACATTTCATGATGTTGATGGGTGTTGTGTATGATGAGAAAAAATTTTGGTACAGGATGTACTTGGTTGATATTTTTCTCATGATTCTTTATTTCATTATTGACATATCTTTTGATTCATGATGCTTGGTATGGCATGAGTTTGATGCATGAATAGGTCCAAGGATCATCATATGGTAGCATATTGTTCATCTTGAAAAGAAGATAGGGGGATACATACCCTTAGGGGGAGTCATTCTTCCTCACATGATTCTAGGAGGAGATGTTTATCAGATGCATACCTAGAAAAGAGCCCTATATTTGAAGAAAGAGCACAAAGGAATAATTCTAGGGGGAGAAATGGTCATAGTGGGAGTGTGTTCGATGTATCTCTAGAATTACATCAGAGTGATATCCCTTGTTCAAAAGGGGAGAGATTATTCAGAGGAAGATCAAAGGCACTCAGATAGGGGGAATATCCCCAAGGAAAGTTCAAGCAGGGGGAGAAACCCCAAGGGGAGAATGGCCCTTTTCCATTGATTTCAAAGTGGGAGAGACAATCACATTGATGTCATTGATGATTATTGATTGGGAGAGATAGTCACATTTGGGAGAGATAACCACATTGACTATTGATGTAGAGCATGCCTTATCTACATGTTGACTTCAATAATTGGTAATTGGTGTTGACATCAATGTTGGCATTTCCATCAATGCCAAAGGGATAGATTGTTGGATCATGTTGTCATTGATGCCAATGGTTTGATTGATTGATGTCAAGTGGTTGATTGATGTCAATGGATTGATTGATTGATTGTTGAACAATGTAGATGTATTTTCCTTGATGAGAATGCATAGATGAAGATGGATCAATGAGTTGTCACTGATATGATGAATATGGATCAATGAGTTGTCATTGATACATGATGAAGATGGATTCTTTGATATATGATGTATAGTTTGATTGATGCAAAGATGAATCATTATAGTCTTATCATGGTTGATAAAGTGTACAAATGGATGAACTCCAAAGTGGTCCCCTTATGGTGAAATCCATCACAGGAAGACGCTTTGTGGATTGAGTTATCCTATAAGAATGGTGGAAGGACCCATGCTTGTATGTGGAATAATGATATGAAGATCAATGAATTTGTTGGTGAAACTATCTTAGATGGATAGTTCCTGTCATGCCATTTCCGATGGTATGTGGAATGTTAGTATAACTCCTCACGGTTTGAGAGTTATGGCCCTACGAAGTTGAAGGACCCCCATATGATGGCTTGAATCCCCATAAGGTCAAATAAGTGAAAGTGCCTTAAAAGAAGAAATGATTATTTAAATGATAAAGAGAAGTGACAAAATCAAGAATGAATATTTAAATGATAAAGTATTCGAGAACTTCTATTTATGGAATGTGGTTAACCCTAAAATAAAGAAAAGAGGTTAAGTAACCTAGAAATGGGTTAAGTGACCTAGAGGATGAAAGTATAAATAAGATAGCAATGGTCTCTTGTAAAGATCCTTTTTGTGGATCAATGGAGAGATTCTTGTGAAACTATCTTGTGGAGTATTGATGGAGAGCTTCGTGTGAGAGCATCTTTGGTATGGATCTCTTGAGCATGATTGAAGATCTATTCTTAGGAAGAAAGTGAGAGGAGGATCTCATGGATGCATCAAAGTTTTGGCAATGTAAGAGATCTTGACGACAAAAGTCTCGGAGCTTCAGAAACCATAGTTTCTGAGGTATACACAGACTGTAATGGGTCAGGGCCCATACACATGCGGGATGTATGAGGACATGGCGCGTACAGTGGATGGAATTATGAAGACTTGTGTTTGAGCTGGTGCCAAGCTCTTGGATGATGAGGCAAGTTCTAGATCTGCATTCTATGGGCTCATATATATCACTAAGACATTGGTATGGTTACATTATTGTCTTGATGGATACTTCAATGTGGATGATTTGGTTGATGGAGTTTGCAATACTCTTTGGCTTCAGTGGTGACATGATTGCTATGGTATACTAGTTTTTTATGCATGTTTGAGATAGGATTCATATTGATTTATTTTGGATCATGAGTGAGTTATTGGAAAGATTGAAGATGTTGTGATTGGTTGGTGGTCATATTGGATAGTCAAATACAGAATAGAATAATATATTAATTGTAAAGAATTTGAGTTGATCTTGAAGGACAAACCCTAACATCTCAGAAGGTATACGTAGGTTGTTGTATACACTGGCCCTGTGCATACACGGACTATAGTGAGCGAGGGCACATACACACGTTGGCTGCAATAAGGACATGTCATGTACATGTTGAAATATTGATATTTGTTGAGGATTGTTGCCTCATCTTAGTTGGTGTTGAGGGTGTAAGATGAATCATGCATTATAGAACTAGTTCTCTTGTATAGTTGTACTCTATTCAGTTGTTGCTGGAAAACCCTTGGATTGTTGTCCATAATAAAAAGAAAAATTGTACATACATCTTGTGTTCTTTGTGTTCCTTGTGGTGATGACTTGTTGATGATATATTTTTGATATATGTTGTTGATATGTGTTAACATCTAACTGGTTATAAATGATAGCAATGGGTAATGAGTAAATATTAAATATTAACTAAGGTGTTTTGTGTAAGAGGGAAGTTTTGGGAGAAAGAGCCCAAGACTCATTCACGCCCCCCTCTAAGTGTGGTAGGTGTGTCCAACACCATATGATATAGTCCTCTCAACTGGGAATTCATGCTAGTAGTGTGGCTCCCCACATGCCCAACACCCCTTCTTCAGTCCAGTACTTATGGTACTCGAAGTAGAAGTTGATAGCCCACTGACCTGGAACCCTGGTCTGTTCCTATGAAATGGCATAAACTATTGTTGTTGCGGTCGACACTACTATTGGTGTTGTGGTCCTTGGTAAGGAGACCATTGTTGAGGCATTTTTCGTCAATGTGTAGTGAAAGTGGATCCTCTCTGGAAGCCATGATATCCCAGTGAATGCCTAGTTGGTGTCTGATGCTCTGGCACCATACAGCCACCCGGTCACAAGGCGTTGAACTAGTTGAGATGATGCTCAATGAATTACTCTGATAGATACCTCTCTCAGAACCATTCCTCGAACAGTTACCATGACACGTCTTCGATGGCCATGTTCAATTGTGGCAGGAGCGTCTTCCACCATAGAAGAGCGCTCCACTTCAGTTGAAACAACACCATGCAAGCCTTCTTTTTGGAGGTATAGTCATGAAGTGAAAAGAACATCGCCATATTATCCAACCCTGCCTCGACAACTGCGTTGTTTGGGGCACCAAAGAACTCGAGAAATTTGACCTTCTCGAGTTCGCGGTGAATGCTACCAGTACCGACAGGAGCGCGTATTAGACCCCTAAGGCGAGGATGTTCCTTGGGTATTAGACCCCTAAGGCGAGGATGCTACTAGGGGCATCGCGCCTCCTTCCCTAGCACCCAATCATCTTCCTCTGCTACATCCTCTAACCATGATTACCTGCAAAAAAACAAGTCAACTTAATTAGAAACATTATAATCAAATATAAAATCAATGAAAGTCATAGTGATCCCAAGTCAAGGATCGAACCTGCTCTCATACCATTTGTAGAAACCCCATCATTACAACTACAAGCGACGCAACACAAAAGTTTTTTTTTTTTTAAAGAAGGATGAAAACAATGACAAAATTTAAACAACGTAACTTGAAGATGAACACAACACATGTAGATCAGGCAATAGTAAACAACGACTCAAACACTAGCACATCAAGCAACTGGACGAAACATGTTATAATTAATAGACAAATAAAAATGACTACCCGCCCGACACAAAAAAGACAAAGCCTACAAGATAAAGGACAATTTCAACCACCTGACACAATGGATTTGACGAACAATAACCAGAAAACCTCTACGGTGCACAAAACCCAACGCATTGAGGCATTACAGAACCAAGTACCGACAACAATTACAATGAACACGTGCTCACATTGGGAAGCATAAGACTCCATCCAGGTTATCATTTATTTCTATATGAAAGGGGACACAATGATCCGCTCAATAGGAATCATGTCATCACAAGATGATAGGAATAACAACAAACTTGACACAACATAACCTATCTGGACCAATAACCGAAGAAAAATCCAACGCACTAGGAGACCGAATTAACTGTCAAACACTTGACGACTAACCCAAGCACCCAGTCTTAAAGTCAACCAGATGCAAGGGAATTTGATGACTATAACATTCACATAGCACATTAATTCCTTGCGCAAGAATTTCTATTGCAAACATACATCAATTTGTACACATTAAATCATTGTTATCAAACAATTAGCTCATTGTAACTATTTTCCAATTCCAACATTAGATAAGTAATTTCCTAAGGAGGAATTCATTATTTTTAAACTGAAACAAATATGAAACATGTCCTTGAACAATATAAGTCATTGTATTTTAAAAACTGAAATAGATGTAAGTATTTCCTAAGGTTGATTTCGCTATCCGGTAAACATAAGCAAATATGAAACATGTCTTTTTAAATAATAACAAACGTGTCCTTTAAAATAGAATATGCTATCTAGCGTGGATACGTTGTTTAACAATTTTGATATCGCAGTCATTAACATTATTATATGGTTTTTCATTATGTCTTGTAACATTATGATATCATTGTCTATATTCTCCAGTAAACATGATTATTATATCGTTGTCTAGTAATCATTGTTATTATCTCGTTGTCTAGTAAACATATTTATTATACTGTTGTATATTTTTTCTAGTAACAATATTGGATGAGAACATCGTTTAAAAATTAGTTATAAAATGCAGTCACCTATAAACGTTGTCACATAAGAATCGTTATTGCATAATAAGTAAAATGTTGTTACCTGTGGAAGTAAAACACTATCATATTAAAGCAACAATTATTGCTATGTAAACATTACTAAATCGTTGTGTAAATATTACTGGCATCGCTGGGTAGATATATCATTGTTGAATTATATTTCAAGTGGGAAATTAAACTCAAAATTATAGTAGTCACTATCATAATTTGCTATATGAGTTCTCTATCATAAATTCAATTGGCTACCATGGAATCTTTATATAATTTTCCTTCATAAAATGAAAATTGTTGCTATTAACACATTCACACCCTATCACATGATATCTACACATTAACACAGAGTAATTCACTGGTAATATGTGACTCATCAATGCAGGTACAATGGCCATGGAAATGTTGTTAAGTTCGTGGTTCATCAACGAAGGTACAAGAACAAGAAATTAAATCGTGGTCCATTCAATATGGTAAAATCATAGTCAATAAACATTTAATTCGTAGAGTAATAAATGGTATTGTTGGCATAAAAATAGATGAAATCGTAGAGAAAAAATAACTGAAGATGTTGTCATTTATATACCTGGAGTCGCAGAGCCAAAAGCAAGATAACATTGTCATAATTTTAAATGAAATCGCAGAGGTAAATTGCCAAAATCTTTGTGCCATCCATGCAAGGTGTCAAGAAATGCATAGGGAGGAAGCTGGGTAATGTGCCATGAAAAATCATGGTTGGATGTTGGGTAAAATGCCCAGAAAAAGTGGGTTGAATGTTGGGTAATGGAAAATAAAAATGTGGGGCGGATTATGGGTAAGATGCCACAAAAATCGTGGTATGAAGGCGATATAATGATCCATGAAATTGGGAGTATGGGAGATGTGTAAAACGCCACGAATTAGTGGGGTGAGTGTTGTGTGTTGGACCACAAATGTCATATCGTGAGTTCTATGTATAATACAATTTTAAAGGTGGATTCAACGCTAAGAAAAATGGGTCCCTGCCCAGCAAGGTTGCAAAGTAAATTTACATTTTAAAAGTAAAATTTAAAAATTCTTCGAAAGGGGATCTCTATCTAGCGAAATCGCAGATATAAATACATTTAAAAATGAAATAACAAACTCTACCAATTAGGATCTTTGTCTAGTGAAATCGTAGAGATAAATTATTCGAAAATGTGAGCGGAGATATATCAATCCAGAATGCAAGGATTGTCATTCAACTCATAGGTTTATCATTCACAATGCAAATTTTTATCAATAAAACCACAAAGATACTCAATCGTAATAAGGTGCAAGTATCAGGGATTAATCACAAGAGAAAAATGAAGAGATAAGTAAGGGATAGATAACTGGGAGAAAAAAGTATCCTTCACTCATAATCCATGCACACAAAAGCAAGGCATTTGAATCTATAGGTCTTTAAACACTTAAGTGACGACCGTCGATTCAGCTCCTAGACGACTACTCAGGAACAGAGTAATAACTAAAGGGATAAGGGGAAAACACAAACTTATTTCTAATTATAAATAAAACAAATACAAAAAATTCATATCAATCAAGGTTTGGGTTCGTCGAGGGAATCAATTCAAAATGTATCGAGTGTAAGGCTGGGATGACCTTAAGTTCATTCATTATAAAACACTGACTAGAACATAATATTTACACAATAGAAGTATCGTAATGAAAGTAGAGGAACATTATTAAACTACCATTCAAAAATATATGCATGTGTACCTTTTCCAAATGCTAAATATCTGAGTTATTGTCCCAAGCGTGCCTGGTCCATCTCTCGCTTGTCAATCGATGTGACCTCAACGGTACCTCCCAACCAATTCTAGGGGTACTCTTCGTCCCCTTGAGCCCCTCGAGCCACAAAGGGGCCACACACACAATACCAGACAACTGTTAAAACTCAGCTCACCTTGCAACGTCGAGCTACCACTCGTTACCCAAGCTGGGTATCCCAACTCCCACAAGAGAAGTTCATTCAAGAAAAAAATTCAGTAGCGTAACATTATGCATAAAGATCCCATCCATACTCCTCCTCCATCATTTTTATAGATTTTTTAAGTAATTAGTCTCCCAAATTTTCATTAAATTCCTTCTTTAGTTAATTAAATTCGAAAAACCTCCCCCGTACACATGTCAACCATCCCCTCATTGCACCAGAAAATTAATTTAATTAATTAATTAATTATTTCTATTTCCCTCACCCACCTAAATGCATTTCTAAAAATGTTTTTTGGTGTCCTAATATTCCCTTACAAATCTTAAATGAGTTACGCCTTACTTAATTCCTAGTTGAGTTCATAAATAGCAAGTTCCCAAGGCAAGATTCCTTACTAAATTAGGCATTCATCTTTTTCTTTATGTTTCCCCTTTTCTTTAGGTTTCCCCTTTTTCTTCAAATTTCCTATTTCTTTTAAGTTTCCCTCTTTTTCCTTTTTAACTAAAAAAATCAATTTAGCAAGTGTAGATGAAACAACCATTTACCCTTTTTCTTCTTTAATAAAAAATTAATTTAGCAAGTGTATATGAAACAACCATTTCCCTTTTTAAAATTTTAATCCTCCGTGATAATTTTACTTTAATAAAGTAGTTTGAATTTCTTACCCCCCTTCTCATTACATGTTTGTTTATTATTATTAATTTTTTTTTACCACGTGTTCTACTTAGACCTAGGTTTTAATTTCTCTAGGCTGGGCGACATTTTTTTTAGGGAATTTTTTTTTTTAGTTCTTACTTATCACCACGTTCATTTTAAGGTTGACTAGGTTTATTCACTTTACTAGTTAAAATCGCGACGTTCCCTTCAGGACGCAGTTGGTTCTCCAAGGGTTCAACTCACCCCTTTCTATTTTCCTTGCGCGGCATGCCATTGAGGGCACACTATGTGCTCCAAGGGTGCCACTCGCCTCTTTCTTTTTTCCTTGTGCGACGTGCCCTTCACGACACACTATGTGCTCCAGGGGTGCCACTCGCCTCTTGACTGACTTGGTAGACATAAAAAAACCCTGGAGTCAATACTTCGCCACGTGATCTTATGGGAGACTAAGGGCCTCTAAGGAAGAAGTCCCCTGCTTTATTGTGCACCCGTTAGAATCATCATGAGCGGCTATCGCAGTTTTCCCTCATGGCATCGTGGGTGTTCTCGAACTAGGTAATTGTTAACCTATAGTTCGAGCCACGGTGGGAGTGCTAGTAGGCTGTGGCAGGAATGGTCCCACACCTCTCCCTCAACATCTCTGGTTGTCGTGCATGACCCCTCTACTCCACATGTGATTCTGATCGAAAAGATATCATCAGCCTGCATCCATCAATGAATTATGTCAATGATAATAATCAGTCATCATAACATCTAATCATATTTACATTGTCACATCAACAATATTCAACCCAATAGTCCACTCCCTGACTCGATCCTGAGTCCAGGGGATTTCATCGATGCCTCTGCATCCTCGAGGTCCAAAGTCTTGCACACTTAGGAGAACTTAGTCAATAGCACCTGTCTATGTCAATTCAACAAAATAACATACCATCATATCCATAATGCCTCACAATCATAATCAAATGGCCAATAGTAATAATCTGGATCACTTCCAAGCAAGTGTCCTCAAAGAATAAGTCTACTCAGTGTGTGAAAGAGAAGGATGTTACATTACTTTATAGGAATTTCCTCACTCACGTATCCCCACAAGCACAATTAATTATCTTTTTAATTAAATAAATTAGGATTATTCACCCTCACACTTGTCACCCTCTCCCCAAGTTGCACAAGTAATTACATATTTTATTTTAATTTAATGTCAATTTTCCTCACATTTCCCAAATGTGTTCCTTAAATCGCTCTTAGTTGTCTCTTTATTACCCAAATTTTCATTTAATGACTATCCCCTTACTAAATCTTAGTTAGAGTTAAAATAAGAGTCTTCTTCTAGTTAGACTAGTGGTATCTAAACTCTAGATACCATCATATGTGTGTGTCCTATTCTCTCATACTTTATTTCGTTCTTATTTTAAAATTCCCTTTTTAATATTTTCTTGCACACATGTACATTCTATCAATTCCTTAGATTTATCTCACTTTTCTTTAGATTGATTTATCTCTAATCTTTTAATTTATTTAACATTTTCTTTTAGTCCCCTAACTAAACTTAAACTTAGTCTTAGTCTTAGAATATCCTTAGACTTTTATTGGGATTTATAATTAATAAAATTACTCATTAATTAATTATTTTAAATACAATAATGTCAAATTAATTCAGCATTTTCTAGGCCTCCTAGATTCATTGACTCAAGTTTTTAAATTACGCGATGTGCCCTTCAATATGCACCTCCATGCTCCAAGGGTGCCACTCGCCTTTATCGGGTTTTGGTAGTTTTTCCAACTCTTGGAGTCAGCACTCCAATCGATCGACCTAGTGAGAGACTAAGGGATTCTAAATAATAAGGACTTTGCCTTATTGCGCACCCCTTAGAAATCTTCGTGAGTGATTGTCTCAGTCCACCCTCATGAAATCGTGGATATCTCGAACTAGGTAATCGTTAACCTAAAATTCGAGCCACGACAAGAGTACTAGTAGGATGTGTTAGGGAATCTATCACACCTCTCCCTCAATGTCTGGGGTTTTTTTCATGGCCTCTTTACTCCTTATATGAGTTAGATTAGCAAGCATTCGTTAGCCTGCATCCATCGATGAAACACTGTGAATGATCCATATAAAAAATCATACTATAATCAACCATATGTCACATATTCATAAAATGAAATATTCAAACCAATACAATACACTCCCTCACTCAATCCAGAGTCAAAGGAGGTCCATTTATTCCATCAACATCTATAATTTGTCATATGTCCTGGACACTTAGGTAAACTCATCAATGGCATCTATCAATACATATATCAAGTAACAATAAATCACAACCCATCAACATAATCATGTAAAATCTATAGTCGAAACAAATAACATTGTTCTATAACCGAATCACTTACACGCAAGTCTCTTCAAAGAATAAGTCGATAACATGTGCTCAGTAGAGAGGGATGTTACATACCTACTAGCCTCCTTTTATGCAATAGATTGAAAAACATATTTTTATGTTTTTTACTAGAGATTACACGTTGTTGTAAGGATAGAGTATGGATTGGGTCACTTATAAGGTCATGTTGAGGGGAACACAATAAGGTCTCAACTTATTTCTTATTGAAAAATAATCTCTCACCAATGGTGAATGATTTCAGTTGTTTAAATCCCAACCATGACAATGCCCCCCATCATAGAAAATGATACATGAAAGGTATTTCAGAACATTTAACCATAGGTATATATTTGTAGGTAGTACTTAAATTGAATGTAAGGACATGATACCCTTGGTATCATGCACTTGAAGAGTTGTAGAGGTTATATCTATCTCTTGGTGGAGGGTACTTCAAGAGTTGTAGTGATCACGTCTAGCTCTTGGTACCAAACACTAGAAGGCTCTAAGATAACTTTGTCTCACCTTCTATGTCAGGTGTTTACTCAATTTATATATACTTTGGAGAAAAATATCATTTGGCATATGAACTTTATTTTAGCATGGGAAGTTGAATGAATTGCATGAATGGCTTGATAGTTCATATAGGATTATGCACATTTCTACAAAAAATGGAAATATAATTTACTTTATAATTTGAAATGGAGTGTATATGTAAAGGGTTGAGTTAAATGGAAAGAAAATCAATTTTATTTAAATAAAAAATAGAAATTTCATGTGCACTCACTCAATGAGGCGGAAAAAGGATCCAAGGAATATATTATAGTAAAAATATAGGAGAAGAGATTGGGATGTGATGAATGATCTTTATTTTACATTTTAAATAAAAAAATTACTTTTTCATGGAGTGAGACATGGATGGTTGAATATGTAACATCCCACTCTTGCGCACACTGAGAAAACTTATTCTTTGAGGACACTTGCTTGCAAGTGATCTGGATTATTATATTATTGGCAGTTTGATTATGATTATGAGGCATTATGGATATGATGATATGTTATTTTCCTGTATTGACATAGACAGGTGCTATTAATGGGATTCTCCTGCATGTGCAAGACTTTGGACCTTGAGGATGCAGAGGCATCGATGAAACCCCTTGGACTTTGAATCAAGTCTGGGAGTGGACTATTGGGATTTTGTTGTTTTTTATATGACATATGTACATATGATTAGATTTTATGATGATTCATTATTATTGTTGACATGATTTGTTCATGATGCAGGCTGATGATAGCTTGCTGACTGAACTCACATGTGGAGTAGAGGGGTCACACACAAAAACTAGAGACTTTGAGGGAGAGGTGTGGGAGAAGCCCTGCCACAACCTACTAGCACTCTCGTCATGGATCAAAATGTAGGTTAATGATTACCTAGTTCGAGAAGACCCACAATGTCATGAGGGTAGACTGCGACAGTCACTCATGACGATTCTAAGGGGTGCGCAATAAGGTAGGGTCCTTATTCCTTAGAGGCCCTTAGTCTCCCACAAAATCACCTAGAGGAGTATTGACTCCAGAGATTTTTGATGTCTACCAATTCAGTCAAGAGGCGAGTGGCACCCTTGGAGCACGTAGTGCGTCCTGAAGGGCATGTCGCGGAAGGAAAACGGAAGAGGCGAGTGGCACCCTTGGAGCACGTAGTGCATCCTAAAGGCCACGTTGTGATTTCAATGGGTAAGTGAATAAACCTAGTCAGCCTTAAAATGAATGATGTGATAAGTAAGATTTAAAAGCAATTTCCCTAATAAAAATGTCACCCAACCAGGTGAAATTAAAATCTAGGTCTAGGTAACACATGTGGTCAAAATTAATAATCATAATTAAACATGTAACAAGAAGGGGGGTAAGAAATTCAATTTATTTATTAAATTCAAAGTTATAGTGGAGGATTAAAATTTTAAAGAGGGAAATGGTTGTTTTTATCTATTTTTGCTAATTTAATTTTAGTATAAAAAGAAAAAGGAAAAGAGGGTAAATGGTGGTTTCATCTACACTTGCTAAAATTAATTTTTAATTAAAAAGGAAAAAGTGTAAATGGTTTTTTATCTACACATGCTAAATTTACTTTTAGTTAAAAAGGAAAAATGGGGAAACTTAAAAGAAATAGGAAGCTTAAAGAAAAATGGGGAAACTTAAGGAAAAGGGGAAAGGTAAAGAAAAAGATGAATGTCTAACTTCATAAGGAATATTGCCTTTGGAACTTTGAAATTATGAACTCAAATAGGAATTAAGTAAGGCATAAGTCATTTAAGAAGTGTAAAGGAATATTGGGACACCAAGGAGCGTTTTAAGAATTCTTTTAGGTGGGTGAGGGAAATAGGAATAATTAATTAATTATTAAAATTAATTTTCTGGTGCAACTAGGGGATGGGTGACATGTGTACGAGGGAGGTTTTTCTTAATTTATTAAATGAAAAAGGAATTTAATGAGAATTTGGGAAACTAGTTACTTGAAAACTCTCTAAAAAGGATGGAGGAAGAGGAGTATGGATCTCATCTTTATGGCTAACGTTACGTTGCTGAATTTTTGTCTTGACTGAAATTCGCTTGTGGGAGTTTGGATATCCATCTCGGGTAATGAGTGGTAGCTCAATCTTCTGAGGCGAGTTGGGTGCTATTTTTTCTCTAGTATTGTGAGTGTGGCCCCTTTTCGGCTTGGGGGGCTCAGAGGGAAGAAGAGTACCCATAGTGTTGGTTGGGAGGTACTGGTGAGGTCACATCGATCGGCAAGCGAGAGATGGATGGAGCGCGTGTGGGACAGAAACTACGGAGCATTCGTGTTTGGCTAAGGTATGATTGTTTAAGTTGTTACTTGCAATGAAATTTAATTTATGCATGTTATTTCTTTATGCTCGGTTGAAGATTTCGTTTCCATGAGATTTCTTGCATCGGATTTCCTACGGTATTGTAATCCCCTTGCTTGTTGTATTCCAAATGGATTTCCCTTGGCGAACCCAAATTTTGATTGCAGTTACTTCTCTGTATGGGTTTTATTGATTATTATGAAGAGATGGTGTTTTTATCTAACGTCCCTTATCCCTTATTCATTATTCCTTGCATGAGAAGTCATCCAGGAGCCGAATCGATGGTCATCACTTCGGTGTTTAAAGACCTATAGATTCAACTGTCCTTCTAGATTCTTTTATGTGCATGGATGATGAGCGAAGGATAAAAAATTTCCCTGCTATATATCCCTTCCTTATCTCTGCATTTTTTTTCTCTTAAGATTAATTTCAATACCTGCATCTCTGAGAATGGGCATCCTTGCATTTTGATTAATTCCTTGCAGAATGATTTATCTTTGCATATTTTTGTTTGATTATCTCCGTGATTTATCTCTGTGATTTCAGTGGACAGAGATCCCCTTTCAAAGAGATTTTATTTCACTTTTATAAGCAATTTATCTCTCTGATTTCAATTGACAAAGATCCCAGTTCATATAGTTTGTATTTCACCTTTAAATTTATTTTATATCGTCAATTTCACTGGACAAAGATCCCTTTCGAAGAGTTTTTAATTTCACTTTTAAAATGTAATTTTACTCTACGAATTTGTTGGGCAGCGACCCATTTTTCCTTAACGTTTGAATCCATCTTTAAAAATGTATTATGCATAGCGTTCACGATACAATCTTCGTGGTTCATTACACATTTTCCAACCAAGATTTTTCCTTGCACCTTTCCCAACACTCAACAGGATTTTTTGGGGCATTTAAATACCCAACATCCAACCATGAATTGTTCGTGGCACACTACATAGCTTCCTCCCTATGTTTTTCTTGACACCTTTCACGGATTTGCACCAAGATTCTGGCAATTTGCCTATTGTATTTACACAACAATTTTAGATATAACAACGATATTACCTACTGTATTTACACAACGATTTTAAATTTACTGTATTTACCCAGCAATCAATACCATCTATTTACACTGTGATTTAGATTTATACACTACAAATTTAATATACCTATTCTATTTACACAACGATTTACCTATTTTATTTAAACAACAATTTTAGATATAATAGCGATATTACCTATTGTATTTACACAATGATTTTAGATTTACTATATTTACACAACAACTTCATCTATTTTGAAAGCGATTTAATATACCTATGTGATCATACATCAACAATTATATATCTACGTTATCATAGCTGGACTTATGTATCTGCGTTTTTGACAACGATTATATGTCTGCGTTTGTAGTTTTTATAATTCCTAGCATAAAATGACAAGGATATACCTACATTCTTAATGTTGTTAATTCCTTGATTTAAGACAATGATTTTGTACCTAGACAACGGTTTGTTTTTCCTTGTTAAAATGGAAGTGTGTATATCTTTAGTATGTCTGCGTTTTTAGCATGTGTTTTTGTATGACAACGTAGTATATGTGAAAGCTTATTGATTCGTAGACAACTACCGGCGTTAGATAACGTTTTCTAGTTTTAAAAATCTTTAGTTTTGTTAATGTAGAATGAATTTGGTAGACAACATTATCTTATATTATTAGACAACATTAGCATATAGTTGATAGACAGTGAAATAATATTGTTTTTTTAAGGTGAACCAACTTCACATAAACATTCTTCATATTGGAACTTTTAATTCAACATTTCACATACCCTTAATTACCTTAACTAACCTATCCTTTAAAGTGAATTGAACTTGAAGAAAATAAAAGTAGATTGTTATATAGAGTAAATAATAATTTATATATATATATATATATATATATATATATATATATATATATTGTGTGTGTGGAGGAATCAACAACTAGTTGGGCATGTGCTCGCATTACACGTGGCCGTGTTATCCAACTGCTACCACTATAACCTCCAGGTGTGCCCACGATGCCCCTTACGTGGCACACAAGGTAAGTCGGGGGGAATTGAACTCGAAACTTCATGGAACTTCATTTTCACGGCACTTGCCAATTGAGCTGCCCCCCCGTGGGCAATAATTTTTATTTATATTAATGATGTAAAGGTTTTAAGATTTATTTGATTTTTACTAAACATAATAGGATTATCATTTGTTGGATAGAGTTATAAATGTTAAATGGATAGGATTGTTAGACATAATGGTTTATTGGCATAATGATTTAATATCTTTCGCAAGCTTAATGGTCAATGGATTAGTAGTTTCATTTGCTAAAACAATTAATAGCTTAACAATTAATTGGCTACTATGCACCTTGTTCCTTAAGTCGAATGACAAAGGGTGGTTTGTCATAGTCGTTTCACCACACAGGTTTCCTTGTAGTAAACAAGAATCCTCCAGTCAATTGCGCAATTATAATATAGAGTGATGTCACCTTGCGTCTTGTCAACTTTTTTCTTGGGTGCATGTGTATAGTCTTCTTGTATTCTAACATTTAGTTTGGTATCATAGTGCATTGATTTTTCTTGGGTTATTGGTATAGATGTGTTATGTTGCGCCAGGGTTAGCGTCACACCTATGACCTTGTGATGGCATGATTCCTGATGAGGGGATCATTGCACGCACTGATGGATAGAGGTGAATGATAATCTTGCTGGGGTCTCTTCTTCTATATGTGGGTGTTGTTCATTGTAATGGTTGTTGGTATTTGGTTTTGTAATTCCTTAAGGCATTGGGGTTTTTCGCGACGTAGAGGTTCCTAGTCCCTGGTCGTCGAAGCCACTATGTCAGGTTGTTGATGTTTTCATGTAACTTGTAGGCATTGTCTTTCTTGTGTCAGGCAGGTAGTCCTTTCTATTTGTCTCTGATCATCGCATGTTTCATCCAGTTGCATGATGTGCTAGTGTGCTGAGTCATTGTTGTTTGTTGTCTGATATGCGTACGTTGTGTTCATCATCAAGTTGTGTTGTTTAACTCTTGTCATTGTTTCCTTCCTGCTTCAAAAAAAAAAGAATTACTTACTTGCATCGCTTGTAGTCGTAACGATGGGGTCGTTACATATGGTATCAGAGATGGTTCGACCTGTGACTTGGGATCACTACGGGTCTCGTGGATTTGATATTTGATTATAATGTTGTTAATTAAGTTGACTTGTATTTGTGTAGGTAATCATGGTTATAGGACACCTCAGAGGCAGACAACAGGGTGCTAGGGGAGGAGGTGCAATGCCCCCAGTAGCATCCACGCCTGAGGAGTCTAACCCTTAGAGAGACAAACATGTGGTCAGGTAGGAATAGATAGCAGTGGGTGATGTGGTTGGAATGATTAGGTATTTTTGATGGATGTCTTAGGAACTGATCATCCATTTTGATAGAGATGAGGCTAGGGAATCGACACCCCCTAAGGGACCACCAGGCGCTCCGGTCGGTACTGGTAACATTCACTGTGAACTCGAGAAGGTCAAATTTCACGAGTTCTTTGGTGCCCCGAACGGCGTAGCCACCAAGGTATGGTTGGAGAATATGGATATGTTCTTTGAACTTCTCTACTATACCTCCAACATAAAGGTCCACATGGCGGTCTTTTAGCTGAAGGGGAATGTTATTCTATGGTGTAAGATGCTCCTACCGCAATAGAACATGGTTGTCAAAGACGTGTCATGGGAATTGTTCAAGGAGAGGTTCTGAGAGAGGTATCTATCGGAGAAATTCATTGAGAATTAGCTCAAGAAGTTCAGTGCCTTGAGACAGGGCGGTCGTATGGTGCTCGATTATGAGGCTCATTTTATGGATTTGCCTTGGTATCCTCTGCACTTGAATACTGAGAAGATTAAGGTCAACAGGTTCTTGTTTGGCCTTAATATCAACATTCGTACAAAGGTTAGGATTCTGATGCCTCAAACCTTGCATGATTTCATTCAGAAGGCCCTCATAGCAGAGGAGGAGCTTATCAATGGGGTTCAGAGAAGGAATCTGGCAAGACCAACAGGGAAGGTGTCATCTGGTGCGAGGAAACATCAAACAAACAACTAGACATATGCCAGGATATCGTGGCTTCTAGAGAGGATCCACTTTCACTACACCTCGACAACCAATACCTCAACAACGGACTCCTTACCGAGGACCATAGCACCAGCAGCAGCGTCGAACACAGCAGTAACAGTTTAGGCATGCTCAATAGAGCAGACTGAGATTCCAGGATGGTGGGCCGTCAGCTTCTACTTCGAGTACCAAGAGTACTGAATCAAAGAAAGGGTGTTGGAGATGTGGGGAGCCACATTACTAGCTTGATTACCCAGCGGAGAGGACTAGAGCATCTATATCAGTCGGACCCACTACTGTGGGACATTTGGGAAAGGCCCATCAGATTCATGCAGTGGTGAATAACCACCAAGGAAGAGAACCAGTCGACTTTTCTCGAGACGTCGGGTACCGTCACTGACCATACCCTTAGTATTTTGATAGATCCCGATGCTACTGAGAGTTTCATTTCTGGTGTAGCGCTAAAAAGAATTAAGGTAAAGGTAGTCGAAGAGGATGAATTTATCTTTGTAGAGATGGCTTCGGGAGGCAAATAGAAGGTTGGAGGGAAGGTTACGAGATGTAGCCTTAATCTGGGATATTTTTTCACTAGGGCCATCCTGTATGTCACAATCTTGGGATCTTATGACATCATGATCGGTATGGACTGGTTGGAATCGCATGAGGTCGTACTCAACTATAAGACGAAACGATTGATCTTGGTCGATGATGAGGGACAAATACGCATTATTGTAGGTCGAAACCAGGGAGTTTCCCTGAGGTTCATCTCTTCCTTGTAGTTATGGAAGAGCATGCACAAGGAATGTAAGATTTATGTGATCTTTGCATTAAATGAGAAGGGATTAGATGAAGGTCTAAAACATCTTTCAGTGGTGAGAGAGTTTGTGAACATCTTCCCGGAGGATTTACCTGGGATGTCGCTAGAGAGGGAATTGGAATTTACCATAGACCTAAAATTGGGGACTAAACTGATAGAGAGAATGACTTATCGGATGTCGACCCCAGAGTTACGGGAGTTGAGAATGAAACTGAAGGATTTGTTGGACCTCGAACTTATACGTCCAAGTGTGTCACTGTGGGGTGCGCATGTTATTTTCATACAAAGGAAGGATGAGTCATGTAGACTCTGCATTGACTATTGTCAATTGAACAAGGCAACGATCAAGAATCAATAGCCATTGTCAAGGATTGATGATATGTTTGATCAGATGAAGGGTGCGACAGTGTTTTCAAAGATTGAATTGAGATCAGGGTATCACCAGTTATGGATCAAGGAGGATGACGTCTCAGGGGTATTTATGAGTTTGATGAACGGGGTGTTATGCGAGTAATTGGACAAGTTCATCCAAGTATTCATTTATGATATTGTTATTTACTCTTGGACGATGGACGAGAATGACGAGCACTTGCACTTGGTATTACAGTGTCTGCAAGAGAACAAATTGTATTGGAAATTGTCTAAATGCTAGTTTTATCAATCGAAGATTCACTACTTAGCGCATTTCATCTTCGATGAAGGTATCACTGTGGATCCAGCAAAGGTCAAGGCTATTATGGAATGGCCTACACATATGAATGTCCTGCAAGTGCATAGCCTCGTGGGTTTAGCGGGATACTATCGATGGTTTGTCGAGGGATTTTCAAATATAGCAAATCCAATCATGAAATTGCATAAGAAGAACAAAAAGTTTGTTTGGACTGAGAAATGCGTGGAAGGATTTCAAAGGCTCAAGGAGATGTTGAAAACAACACCAATATGAAAGGTCCCTGACATGGAAGCAGACTTTTGGTATGCACTGACACATCCAAGGAAGGCTTAGGCAGAGTCTTGATGTAAGACGGTTGAGTGATCGCTTACATCTCGAGGAAGTTGAGAAGGCATGAGGAGAACTATGCAACGCATAATTTGGAGTTGTTAGGCATTTTATATGGCTTGATATTTTGGAGACACTACCTTATTGGACAAAAAATTGAACTAAAAACGGACCACTGTGGACTACCACACATCTTTACGCAAGCGACTTGAACGTGCGACAATGGCATTGGTCAGAATTGCTTAGCAAGTACGATTTCAATATTACTTACATAAAGGGAATATTGACTAGAATGCTTGATGCGTTGAGTTAGAAACGATGCATATTTTCAGTGATGCCTCTTCAGACGAATCTACGTGAAAATATTCTAACTTTATAGCGCGACGATGACTGGTACAAAGAGGTCAAGGATATTATCAGACAAAACACCATGATGGTATCATGATTTGAAGGATTTATGTTGCACAAAGAAGGATTATTGAGATTTAAAAATCGAATTTACTTACCATGGAACGAGGAGTTGAGGAGTTTGATCCTTAGCGAGGCTCATAGTGCAGTATACATGGGTCACCCGGGAGTCACAAAGATGAGGGAAGACCTTAAACCCTTATTCTTCTGGAAAGGAATGAAGCAAGACATAGTCAACTACGTGGAAATATGTCTAGAATTTCAACAGGTGAAGGTTGCACATAGACATCTGGTAGGATTACTACAACCACACACTATTCCAAAATCGAAATGGCAGGTCATTTGGATGGATTTCGTTGTTGGATTTCCATTGAAGGCAAGGAGACATGACTCGATTTTTGTGGTAGTCGAAACTCTAATGAAGAGTTCTCATTTTATTCTTGTGCATATGACATATCAAGCACCTGACATAAATAGACTTTTGGTCAGTGAGATTGTGAGGCTGCATGGCATGCCTAAGAGGATTATATATGATCGAGGATTGGTGTTTACTAGATGATTTTGGACTAGTTTCAAAGAGGCATTAGGAACCCAACTTAACATTAGTACTGTGTATCACCCGGAGATAGATGGGAAGACCGAACAAACAAACCAAATCTTGGAGGACATGTTGCACATGTACGTGATGGACCAACAAAGTGTTTGGAAGAATTCTTGCCACTGGTAGAATTCGCATATAACAATAGTTATCAAAGCACCATTAAGATGGTGCCTTTGGAGCTTCTTTATGAGTGACTCTGTCAGATGCCTTTGAGTTGGAATCAGCTTGAGGATAGGGTCCTGGTGCGACCAGAAGCAATCCAATAAATGGAATACCAAATGAAAAAATAAGACAAAGGATCAAAGAAGCACAGGATCGATAGAAGAGTTATACTGATGTGCACCATGTTGACCGTAGTTACAAAGTTGGTGATCGATTATTCTTGCGGGTGAAACTGCATAAGATTTTGATCATGTTTGGAAAGAGTCTTAAACTCTCTCCTAGGTTCATGGGACCTTTCGAGATTGTGGGAAAGAAGGGGCCTGTGGCCTATTGACTAGCCTTGCCTGATTATTTGAGTTGTATGAACGATGTTTTTCACGTATCTATTTTGAGACATTATATTAGTGATCTTACACATATTATTCACATGAGTTCCTTCCAGGTATATGACGAGGGTGCACTCACGCCGGAGCCAATATGCATCCTGGACCATCACAATCGACAGCTATGGTGTCGAACAATATATCAAGTCAAGTTCTAGTGGGACAACTATAGTCTGCACTCAGCGACCTGGGAGGATGCATATGATATGCACCAGTAGTTTCCATTTTTGTTTGATAGATTGACTTATGATACTGTGATACACTTTATTTTGGAACTTATGTACTGTGAAACTTCGAGACGAAGTTTAGACCAACAGGGGGGGTGTATGTAACATCTCGCTCTTGCATGCACTGAGCAGACTTATTCTTTTAGGATACTTGATTGCAAGTGATCTGTATTATTATACTATTGGTCGTTTGATTATGATTATGAGGTATTATGGATACGAAGATATGTTATACTTTTTTATTGACATAGACAGGCGCTATTGATGGGATTCTCCTGAGTGTGCAGGACTTTGGACCTCGAAGATGCAAAGGTGTCGATGAAACAACTTGGACTCTGGATTGAGTCAGGGAGTGGACTATTGGGGTTTTATTGTTGTTTATATGACATATGTACATATGATTAGATGTTATGATGATTGATTATTATTGCTGACATGATTCATTGATGATGCAGGCTGATGATAGCTTATCGACTAGACTCACATGTGGAGTAGAGGGGTCACGCACGACAACCAAAGACTTTGAGGGAGAGGTGTGGGTGCAACCCTACCAGAACCTACTAGCACTCCCACTATGGCTTGAATTGTAGGTTAACGATTACCTAGTTCTAGAAGACCCACGATGCCGTGAGGGCAGACTGCGACAGTCGCTCATGATGATTCTAAGGGCCATGCAATAAGGCAAGGGCCTTATTCCTTAGAGGCCCTTAGTCACCCACAATATCACCTAGTGGATTATTGACTCCAGGGGTTTTTGATGTCTACCAAGTCAGTCAAGAGGCGAGTGGCACCCTTGGAGAAAGTAGTGTTTCTTAAAGGGCATGTCGTGCAAGGAAAATGAAAGAGGCAAGTGGCACCCTTGGAGCACGTAGTGGGTCCTGAAGGGCATGTCTCGATTTCAACGAGTAAGTGAATAAACCTATTCGGCCTTAAAATGAATTATGTGATAAGTAATATTTAAAAACAATTTCCCTAATAAAAATGTTGCCCATCCTAGTGAAATTAAAATCTAGGTCTAAGTAACACATGTGGTCAAAAATAATAATCATAATTAAACATGTAACAATAAGGGGGGTAACAAATTCAATTTATTTATTAAAGTAAAAATTATAATGGAGGATTAAAATTTTAAAAAGGGAAATGGTTGTTTTTATCTATTTTTGCTAATTTAATTTTAGTAAAAAAAAAAACGAAAAGAGGGTAAATGGTGGTTTCATCTACACTTTTCTAAACTTGCTAAATTGATTTTTAGTTTAAAAGGAAAAATGGGGAAACTTAAAAGAAATGGGAAACTTAAAGAAAAAGGGGCAAACTTAAGGAAAAGGGGAAAGGTAAAGAAAAAGTTGAATGTCTAACTTAGTAAGGAATATTACCTTTGGAACTTTATAATTATGAACCGAACAAGGAATTTTCTAAGGCATAAGTCATTTAAGAAGTGTAAGGGAATATTGGGACACCAAAGAGTGTTTTTATGAATTCTTTTAGGTGGGTGAGGGAAATAGGAATAATTAGTTAATTATTAAAATTAATTTTCTGGTGCAACTAGGGGATGCGTGACATGTGTACGAGGGAGGTTTTTCCTAATTTATTAAATGAAAAAGGAATTTAATGAGAATTAGGGAAACTAAGTACTTTAAAACACTATAAAAATGATGGAGGAGGAGAAGTATGGATCTCATCTTTATGCCTAATGTTATGCTGCTAAATTTTTGTCTTGACTGAACTTCTCTTGTGGAAGTTGGGATAGCTAGCTCAAGTAACGAGTGGTAGCTCAACCTTGCGAGGTGATTTGGGTGCTAGTTGTTCTATGGTATTGTCTGTGTGACCCCTTTTCGGCTCAGGGGGTTCAGGGGGAAGAAGAGTACCCCGAACGTTGGCTGGGAGGTACCAGTGATGTCACATCGATCGACAAGCAGGAGCTAGATAGAGCATGCATGGGAAAAAAACTATGGAGCATTCGTTTTTGGCTAAGGTATGCATGTTTAAGTTGTTACTTGCAATGAAATTTAATTTATGCATTTTATTTCTCTGTGCTCAGTTGAATATTTCATTTCCATGAGATTTTATGCATCTTCTTTCCTATGGTATTGTAATCCACTTGCTTGTTGTATTCTGAATGGATTTCCTTTGGTGAACCCAATTTCTGATTGCAATGACTTCTATGTGTGGGTTTTATTGATTATTGTGGAGAGATGGTGTTTTTATCTTCCGTCCCGTATCCCTTAGTCATCAGTCCATGCTTGAGCAATCAGCCAGGAGCTGAATCGACTGTGGTCACTTTGGTGTTTAAATACCTATAGATTCAAATGCCCTGTTTTTATGTGCATAGATGATGAGTGAAGGATACAATTTTTCCTCACTATCTATCCCTTACTTATCTCTACGTTTTTTTTTCTCTTACGATTAATCTCAGTCCCTCCGTTTCTGAGAGTGGGCATCCTTGTGTTTTGATTGATTCCTTTCATAATGATTTATCTTTGCATCTTTTTGTTTGATTATCTATGTGATATATCTCTGCGATTTTGGTAGACAGAGATCCCCTTTTGAAGATTTTTTATTTCACTTTTATATGCAATTTATCTCTGCAATTTTCACTGGACAAAGATCTCAATTCATAGAGGTTTTATTTCACTTTTAAATGTATTTTGTATCTGTGATTTCATTGCACAGAGATCCCTTTCAAAGATTTTTTAATTCCATTTTTAAAATGTGATTTTACTCTGCGACTTTGTTGGGCAATGACCCATTTTTCCTTTGCGTTTGAATCCACCTTTAAAAATGTATTATGCACAACGTTCACGATATGATATTCATGGCTCGTTACATAGCTTCCAACCACAATTTTTCCTTGCACCTTTGTCATCTCTCAGCATAATTTTTCTAGGCATTTTAACCAACATTCAACAACAAATTTTTCGTGGCACACTACACAGCTTCCTCCCTACGCTTTTCTTGACACCTTGCACAGATTTGCACAAATATTATGGCGATTTACCTATTCTATTTACACAACAATTTTAGATATAACAACGATATTAACTACTGTATTTACACAACTATTTTAGATTTACTGTATTTACCCAACAACCAATACCATCTATTTACTCTGCAATTTAGATTTATACACTGCGAATTTAATATACCTATTGTATTTACACAACGATTTTAGATATAACAACAATTTACCTATTGTATTTACACAAAAATTTTAGATATAACAATGATATTATCTATTGTATTTACACAACGATTTTAGATTTACTGTATTTACATAGCATCTTCATCTATTTTTTAAAGTGATTTAATATACTTGTGTGATCATACATCAAGGATTATATATTTGCGTTATCATATCTGGACTTATGTATATGTGTTTTTGACAGCGATTATATGTGTGCATTTGTATTTTTGATAATTCCCAGTAGAGAATGACAAGGATATACCTATATTTTTAACGATGTTAATTCCTTGATTCAAAACAACGATTTATACCTGGACAACGAAATTTTTTTCCTTGTTAAAATGGCATCGTGTCTATCTTTAGTATGTCTTCATTTTTAGCATGTGTTGTTGCATGACAATGTAGTATATGTGACAACTTATTGATTGCTAGACAACTACCGGTGTTAGACAATGTTTTCTGGTTTTAAAAATATTTAGTTTTGTTAATGTACAATGAATTTGGTAGACATCATTATCTTATATTATTAGACAACATTAGCATATAATTGATAGACAACTTGAAATAATATTTTTTTTTTAAGGTGAACCAACTTCACATAAACCTTCTTCATATTCGAACTTTTAATTCAATCTTTCACATACCCTTAATTACCTTAACTAACCTATCCTTTAAAGTGAATTGAACTTGAAGAAAATAAAAGTAGACTGTTATACAGAGAAAATAATAATTTTTATTTATATTAATGATGTAAAGGTTTTAAGATTTATTTGAATTTTACTAAACATAATAGGATTATCATTTGTTGGATAGAGTTATAAATGTTGAATGGATAGGATTTTTAGACATAATGGTTTATTGGCGTAATGATTTAATATCTTGCACAAGCTTAATGGTCGAGGGATTAATAGTTTCATTAGCTAAAACAATCAATAGCTTAACAGTTAATTGGCTACTATGTGCCTTGTGCCTTAATTCGAGTGGAAAAGGGTGGCTGGTCATAGTCATTTCACCACACAGGTTCCGTTGTAGGAAACAAGAATCCTTCGGTCAGTTGCGCAATTTTAATTTAGAGTGATGTCGCCTTTCATCTTGTCGACTTGTTGCTTGGGTGCATGGGTATAGTCTTGTTTTATTATGAAATTTATTTTGGTATCCTAGCGCATTGGTTTTTCTTGGGTTATTGGTATATATGTGTTATGTTGCGCCAGGGTTACCATCACACCTATTGCCTTGTGACGACATGATTCCTAATGAGGGGATCATTGTAGGCCCTGATGGATAGAGGTGAATGATAACCTGGCTGAAGTCTATGCTTCTCGATGTGAGTGTTGTTCATTGAAATGGTTATTGGTAATTGGTTTTGTAACGCCTTAAGGCGTTGGGTTTTTTCACGACGTAGAGGTTCTTATTCCCTAGTCGTCGAAGCCACTATGTCAAGCTGATGTTGTTATGTAGCTTGTAGGCGTTGTCTTGCTTATGTCGGGTAGGTAGTCATTTCTATCTGCCTTTGATTATCACATGTTTCGTCCAGTTGCATGATGTTCTAGTGTATTGAGCCATTGTTGCTTGTTTTCTGATCTACGTGCATTGTGTTCGTCATCAAGTTGTGTTTTTTAACTGTTGTAATTGTTTCCTTCCTGCTTCAAACAAAAAAAAAAAATTACTTGCTTGCATCACTTGTAGTCATAACGATGGGTTCGTTATAGAATAAAATGAAATTAGTAATTAAATAATTATTATTTTGCATGAGATGGACAAATGGAATGTAATAAAGGAGGATCAGAGGTCACATTTTTACATCCTAATGGTAGATGGGTTCATAATGCTCATTTTTTTCTTGGTTATTTGATGCTAATTTTTGTCTCAATACGCGCTAATATAATGGATATGGGGATCTCAACATTGTATATGAGCCACACATTGTACATGCTATTTGTTGTACTCTTTTCACATGACCACTTTTAGCTAAGGTGTCCTTACAAAAGAAGAGCACCCATTTAGAAGCTAGTAGGGTCATCAATAGATGAGATAATTTTTTATGTGAGAAGGGATAATTCGATATAATACATGAAACAATATTGAAATTAAAGAATAATGAAGAGAGGATTGTCTACAACCACAAAAAAGGTATGCAACCCTAGAAAATTCAATTTATATACAAGCATTTTTTAATTTGAAATCTTCTTAGGGTTTTTTTTAATTTTAAGATAAATTGTAAATTCAATATTTCATGAGAAAGTAATAACACTAAAATATAGTTTAGTAAATATATTTCCACTTGTTCTAATACCTAACCAAATTCACTATCCTTAATGAGGAACTATTTGATTATTTTCATCCAATTTAAAAACAAAAATCCTATAAAATAAAGGAATGCGCACCTCTTGAATCCCACTAGAATATAAATCTATTCATAAACTTATTTTCTTGTTGGAAATCATATATACATCACGTAGCATGTTTTCGTAGCTTAAAAATTTGGATTTAAGGGTTTTTTAAGAGGGAATTTTCATGGTTTTGTACATATAAATTAGGAGGTAATATATTCCTAATTTGGTAGTTTTTTTTTTATCTCTTATTAGTTGTCTTAAACCATTCCTTTTATTTATTATAATCCATCATTTGATATTATTATGCATGATATTATTACAATGTAACTCGTTATCATGTTTTGATTCTTGATAAATATATTTAATTAGGTACATACTCTTGGATCTCCTAATAACCTTCCTTCATTATTACAAAATGAAAAACTATAAATTATGATATAGAATGATTTTCTCTCACTTTAGTATTGATACTCATAACCTTCCTTCATTTTTCCAAAATGAACAATTGCAAATTATGATATAAAATGATTTTTTGTTAGTACTGATTATTGAAGAAGAAAACTCTTTTATGAATTCCTACCTAAATTTTGTTCATATTGCTTAACCCTACAAGGATATATATTCAATTAAAGGAAAAATTACATGAAGACTTTTATAACAAGTCTCTTTCGGACCATTTTATAGATAATTGTATTTCATAATTTACATGCAATGTGTACTTAAATGTAATTTGGAGTGAGTAATCCACTTATAAGGATTAAAGTTTGGTTTTATATGGATATTGGATGACATATATGCTGTATGGTTGTTGTTGAGGAATTGAATCATTAGTAAAGGACTAATCATTATGGTCTAAAAACTTGTCATGATTAAATTGCTAATCGAACCATATTTTATACTTGTTATTCTCTCCTTAGTTGTGATTTAAATATCTCAAGTATTAGTATTGTGTATTTACATTATATAAGACATGCATGCCATTGTAATGGGAAAAAAAGTGATTATAATATTAAATGTAAAATAAAATATTTTGTAAGGGAGGTGCATAGTGCATTGTTTATGGTTAATGCCACATATGAGTGTTACACTTTTTGAGATGTTATTTCTATTTTTCCAACTTATATAAACATGAAAACAAAAATTGAATACAAATGTGTAAAATGTGATTAAAATATTAATTATTTAATTTCTATAAATATTAGAGAATATGATTTTCAAAATAAAAATTAAATAAATAGGTGGGATTGATAAAATACAGACAAGAACAACAGTAGGGAAGAAAAGGCTAACTAGAAAACTCTGATGTATTCACACCAATGTTACATATTTATAGTACAATGGGTGATGCCACCTCATAGAGATATTTTCTCTAGGTGCTAAAATCATGCATGATGACTAGGCTAGGCAATCTTAACTAAATCATTAGTCATCACTTGAGGATATATTACTAATATCATAAATGAATAATACAAATATAGGCGACAATTAGACTTAGTGATTGGTAAGGTAAGCCATAAGCTAACATTCCCCCCCTCAATCACAAGTCCAATCAATAATACCATCAATGAAGCATAAATTGGTACCATTTCCATGTCTTCATACTAAAACTCCTGAGATAAGCCTCAATGAACAAATGCCTAAAAAATGTCAATATGAATGTTGAATTGTTCATCTGAAATGAACTCGAAGAGAGCTAAGATATGGAAGTGAATAGCTGTAATATCTGAACATTCCTTGATTGCTTGAAAATTTGATCTTTTTGCCAAGTATTTGAGCTATAAGAATTTGATGTCTTATGCTAATTGTTGAATATGTAGTATCACCACTCTATTATCAGTGTATCACTGAAGTGATCTCTGAGTTTTTGGTTTGGGATGACCACTGACCAACTGATACCATGTATCAGATGGTTTTTGGATGACCACTAACCAATTTTGACACTTTTAGGTGTCCAACAACATCCCAATGTATCATGTGTATGATTCAATTGCAAGTCATTGAACCATAATTCTACCCAAGTCTTCCATCTACAGACTGAAGTTTCCCATTCGAAAAATTTCATGCACATCTAACATATTTGATGTTTCTTGTTGTAGAAACTTTCGGTTTGATAACCATCTTCAATTCCATCATCAATTCCCCCCTTATTCAATTGAAAGGAGATACCACAAGTGATTTCACAAACCATGATCATTTGATTTTGAACTCCCCCCCTTAAGCTATAGAAGAGTTACATCATTGTACTCCCCCCTTCTAGGCTAAAGAGAGTTCCATACTTGTTCCATTTGTGTACAACACAAAGTGGGCATGTGGAAACAACCACATGTTATTTCATCCCGTGAGGGCCATGTTCGAAAGCTACGCCATAAGGGGACCACTTATGTGAGGTACATGAATTTTATGTGCTAAAACATTGGTATTTACTCGAGATTGAATTCTATGGTAAGTATTCTATAATTGCTTGGTTGTTGATGACCACTGCCAAGGATCAATCCACTCATAGTGAATCTTTAATCTTGTAGGTTTCTTCAGTGTTGAACATATGTATGAAGAATGGTTATTCTTGCCACAATGATGGCAAGGATGGTGATAAAAACATTGATTCTCCTTGTGACCAAATCGATTGCAATGTTGGCATTTTTCATTCTCATACTAAATTTGAATAGGTGAAGGTGAATCTTCTTGAAGGAATCCAACACTTTGGAACTTGATTGGTTTGGAATAATCAGGAATATGAAAGGTAACTTCCTTGCCATATCCATGTATTCCTCTATTCTTATTGTAAATGATTTCTTCCCCAGATATGATGATGGGATTGTAAAGAGCATTTTGAACCTGTTACTTTGAAATCTGTGAAAGTGAATTCATTGTATGATGTTGGATCACTGAAATATTTTCTTCAATGAAGTCAAATGAAAAATTTTGAAATGTAGGTTCATGGATAGCTTCGTATTTTTATTTAGTTGTATTTGTCTTATTGAGGTTCTCCTTCACTGACTGTTGATCAAAAACATCATCGTCATTATAGAGAGGGTTTTTCTGGAAAAAAAACTAGTTCATAGTACCTCACTGGGTGTTGATTTTTGATATCTATCAACTCATCATTCAATAGTTTGGATTGAGATTGAAGAAGTCTAACTTTAGCTTGCATCACTTGCAAACAATTTAGCACTAATTGAAGAATATCTTTGTGAAGTATGATTATGTTGTATTCAACAATGTTTATTAGAGTGTTCAATAACTCTAATAAATCTAGATTTTGAGCCATTTTTAAAGCATTAAATGAGGTTTCCTTGTGCAAGTAGATTCATATTACAATTTGAATCGACAAAATAAGTCTTACTTGAAACTCACTCACTTGAACTTCACGCTCGCTTGAATTTGTCACACTCATTTGAATTTGTCTCTAGCAAGATGAGGGTGTGAGATACCACCGAAAATGAACCCAAACTTTGATGTTTACAATGATTTGAGTTTCAACACTCAACCCTATCAATTTTCAACTCAAAATTACAATGACTCTTGGGTGTCGGGCTCAATCGAGAATGCACCCAATTACAAATTCAGTGTCACTTGATTTAAAAAATACAACTAAACTTACAAAAGGACTATTTGTAAGCTACAAATTACGTTTGATTTAGAAATTGAATGGATCTTCGAATTTGATGGTGCTTTGATTCCAAGTCATGTCCAATTCTTCTTTGACTGCGAGCATGATTTATCTATTGTTTCAGTGATTTGATGAAGAATTGTAGTTGAGAACTTGATATTGTTGCAGTTGTTTGATTACTTATGCTTGATAGTGCTTGAATAACATTATCCTTGAGCTTGTGTGTGTTGCATTAAATTCTAAAATTGCAATTGTGTTTATGAAAAAACTAGACAATAAACAATATAAGCCTCCATGAAAAATTCACCACAACACACTACGCAAGGTGTACCTAAGATCCCCTTATTCAATTTCCGACGCATCTAGGACACCAACCACAACAAAATAAATCTTATTAATTTTGCAAGATTACAAAGATATTTCCTTTTGAATAAGGAAATACAAATAGATATTGTTTAATAAGACTTTTCTTCCTTTAATCAAGATTTTAATAGCTAATAACAAGACATTAAAAATGTCAAATTATCCAAAGTCATTACTAATACACCATATCAAAATAATTGTGCCCCAATCAAGATAAGTGTCCCGACTACACTTAGGCCACTTTATTTCTTCATTTTGTCATAACCTAGAAGTTAAAACAGTGCTAGCATTGTTGTGAATTTACATTCTGGTTGATGGATGGTCCATGCTATGGTCCCCGATATGGTCCACGATACGATCCTTGATATGTTATATGATACGATACACCACTGCACCTCCATATTGCAACACTTCCAGCTCTCTTTTGGTACCCAAATGGAGTTTAATGAAAACTCTGGTGTCACATAAACTTCTTTCATAAACTTGATGACACCATGCACATGCCTGGTACCAGTTACCCTTTTGACATGGACAACCAATCTCGGTGTATTCACATTCAAAATTCAATTCATTCCAATATGTTTTGCCACTCTTCATGAGCAAATAAAATTCATAATCATCATACTCACCCACGAAGAACATAATAGCATAAAATGAGAACTAATTATCTATCCCCATGATCTTGTCATCTTCATTGAATAAAATAATAGAAACCTTACCACTCATTCTCACACATTACACTTATTATCTCTCCTATATTCATAAGTTCACATACTTCTGGTTTCACATAAGGCACATCCATGCTATATGAACAACCCAGGAATCACATATATAGTTAACTAGTAACTAAACTAAAACTCTTGTCATTTGCCTTTAATAAAATATTCATACTTTTCCAATTTCAATTTCAAAAGTAGACCAAACTTATTCTCACTTAGACAAATAATGTCTCTTCCCTTTATGGTAAATTCACTCCAACCCCAAACTGCATACATATATCACTTTAAAAGGGAAGTACATTACCCATGAGTTAAGGAATTCAACGACCAATCATTTGGAGTGAAATTGGTTCAAGACTCGTCGATCCTTTGGATCCAATGAATGATGTGAAATCTGGTACGAGTTTAATGTTTGTTAACTTCGTCAATAAGCAGAACATATCTCTCTATGCACTTGAAAATCACCAGTCATGATTCCAGTATGTCACAATTGCTCCTTCAACGAATAGATCCAACTTCTTCTGCGTAGGAATTCATGCTATTACACCCATTTCTTCCATAAAATGTTTTAACCACATCTTTCATGGATTAACTTTGCCATGAACTCATGGATTAACAAAATAGATCTGAATGGACCATGCCATATCTCCTTGAAGAATTTCATGGATTGTGTGGATCAGAACATGAGAGAGATAACTGACTGGACATGTGGTTATCTATTTCATTGAATAAGCATGCAGAGGTAAATCCCATTTACAAGTGGTAGTTATGAATGATTATGGAAGGATTTGGTGTGAAATGTTCTTACTGATGTGATTTTACTCGATTTGATTGAGGTCGTTTCCATTGACTGCAAAAAGGAGGATCCATCCGATGATTTGAGCAGTTCCAAGCTTTGAGCGTTGATTTTGTTTGCATGGGAGATCGTTCATCTTTATTTTGTAGTTAGCGAGAGTGTGTATGTCCTTCAATGCACCTTTGATGTTCTAATACACCCTCTGTTTCACACTCAGATAACGGTTTTCTGAGTGCAGGATTCCCTTCTTTTCCACCGTTTGTTGTAGAAGCCACGCGGAAAAGGAGCGCACAGGATGGATTGATGCCATCAGTCTTATTAAATATATTGTACCCTCAACAGTATGACCGTACACTGCCAGCTGTACTGGACAGTTGTACTTTCTATTTTTGTCTTGCTTGAGCATATATAGCTCAACCATCTTACATTGTAATGGTCTGCTGAATCTCTTCAGTTCTGTTCTGTACTTCTTCATACATTTGAATATACTATTCTTTGCTCTCTGCATTTCTCTGTCCTTCACAATTTATCATGGTATCAGAGCTACAGCAGTAAGCCTCTTCACACATTCGGGAGAGCAACTCGATCCTCACAGCGCAAAGCCTCACAGATATTGAGAGCACACGTCACAGACTTTTCACAAGGCTTGGAAAGCTGTATGAAATACTCTTTAAATATCGCCGTGAGAAGCTAGCGGAGGATTCAGAGAACGCAGAAGAAGAAACCTGCACAATTTTTTCAAAGAACCGTCAAAGATTGATGCAGAAGAGCTGCAGAACGAAAGAAGTTTAAAGAACTTGAAGATTTCGCTTCTATTCGTTAAAGATTCAAGCAGAAGGCAGAATTGTTTAAAGATTCAAGGAAATCGCTCTCATCCGTCAAAGATTCAAGCAAATCACGAAGA
>ML785942.1:190332-201531 GCA_009831015.1 Picea engelmannii
GGGAAATTGAATTTCCATCTGTTCAATTGTAAACCATTTTTCCTAATATGGACACTGCTTGGCCCTACTCTAAAGAAAGGTATATCATTATGTCAAATAGACTTGATCTATTGGTAAATAATTTTATGAATAAAGGATGACACTATATGACATGAGTCCACATTTGTTGAGTAGACAATTGTTGAATTGTCTTTGCTAATAGCCCAAAAAAACATCAGTGCTTCGCTTCTGTATTGGTATATTATTTCTCATATTTGGTATGGGTGAATCAATGCTCCTATACGGTGTAGGTGCATCGATGCTCTTCTTTAGGTATGGGTGCACTAGTGCTCCTAATACACCAAATCACTAAACAATAAGGTCCCTAATGCTTGAGACTAAGAAAGAAAGAAATTATATTGATGTCCACAATATACCAATAGCACCAAAAAAAGCTACACAAAATTAAGTAACAACTACAAATTATAGTTTCGTGCTTTTCATCGATTTGGTCACATGTAATTAAGCTTTCCAAAAATGCAACCCTGATTATTACTCAAATACTAGTTCTTTGCTAGATAAAATTTCAATTCCCAATGATCATATTTCCCCCTTCCCACCTATAAATAGGAATACAGAACATTGGAATTTCTATGGACCACTCCCCCTCCAAATTATTCCTTACTACCATCTTAATATGTCAGTGCAATATTTTCCATGGAACAGACAGTGGGACATTTTTCTTCCTACACAAATCCAATAAGGTTATTACCCTCCTATGCAGAGATGCCTTCATATACCTACCTCTTTGTTCCAGATTTCACATTGTAAAAAAGGGATGCTTTCTTCATTACATAAAGTTTAAGAACTTTGTTATCAAAGGTTGACATATCCACAAACTATGCTAATTGGATGCATAGAATGAAAACGTCTTTTATGTTATTGCCATCTTCACCTCTAGATTAGAGATAGGTTCTAAAATTTATATTGGGACTCTAAAGTGGAATTGAAGTCACTAAGATCTCTTATTAAACATAAAACACCATGTCCATGACACAATGAAAATAATGGTAATGCTCTTTGTCATGTGAGACACAATGAAAAATGTCAAAATACTTTCAAAGTTGCATATATCATGTCACAAGATTTTGGAAGTTGCATCATTAAGAGAAGCTGAAATTATCATTAAGTGTATAACACAATTACATTCACAGATATATACAAGCCATAGAAATAGCTTTGTGTATATTATCAGCTATATAATGTACATCTAACTGTCATATAAAATTATTACATGACATAATGAATTTCTTTTAGTCTTCCTTTTTTCTTTCCAGTGCTTAAGCAAATCATCAATGTCCATGTCTTCATTTACTGGGTGCTCTTCAATAGATGATGTTGTTTCAGTCCTTTCATGCCAAGTATGTCTGGTCTCGTACCCACGGTGTGGATGCTGCTGTGGGGGGACATCACCTAAAAAAATAAAAAATATTGAATTTATATGGCCAATTTTTAAATAGGGTTGAAGTAGTTCATTATTATTGAAAAAAACTCTGCAATGTAATTATTTACCTGGTCCTCTAGGTGGCACCATTGGAATGGTTGCCTTCCTGTTCACCTAATCTTCAGGTTGAGGATGATCATCTATGACATTCTCTGTCATTGAAACGTCAAAATTTATAAGTACAAAATTTATAAGTACAAGATTATTTAGTATATGATTAATATATAGACATTTTACCGTCATGGGCCTCTACATTCACAGGACATCTTGGGGTTGCACCTCACTGGGATGGGGCTACTGGGGAGCACCATGATCTTTTGGCTGTGTTTCACTATCAACGCTCTGTTGTTCAATACTAATGGTATGGTTGATAGTGCTTCTCCCCTGATTAAAAAAAAGTAAGACATTAAATTATGGACAATATCAAACATTTACGTATTTTATAAGTAACGAAAGGTTAAGGTGGACTGATTTTTATTTACCTTATCCAACAAATTGGATCTTGGGGTCTACCCCATGCTTTTCCTATAGTCAACCATGAATTTATAACCGTACTTGTAACCAAGCTGGAGGTCTTCCTCCGTGGTTCCAGTTTCGAAGTCATCACCCTACATTGCAAAAAGGTATGGTTTTTTAATGTTTTTGGCTGCAATTACCTTAAAGTTGTAAGGTGATACAAATAATATTGTTAATATGTTTGGGTACTTACGATTCGTGACTGTAACCTCAAGTAGCCGCCTGGGCCTAGCTTGTGTTGGCCATGTTTGGAAATCCTTTATTTGGTTGCCTTCGAAGTGTCAGGCAACCTATCATCAAATTTTTCAAGTATGTTATATATCACAACACTTTTATTTAGATCTAAAGAAAAATAAAGCTAGTATTGAATTCAAAAAAATGTAATTTACCTTGGTGTACCAGTTATTTGTTCTCCTTATTTTCTCAAAATCTTCTCTTTTGCATCATCAATGATTTCCTTCCACTCTCTCTCTGGAATTGAGGGAGGACACTCATACCTAGGATTTTTTTCCAAGCTTCATCTATAAACATCCCAGGTATATTTTAAATATTCACCCGCTGCAGATGTGACCGCTTTTGTATTGAACGTGTCTACACCAAAGAGGCCTTCAAGATAATCCATAAGTTCCTTTTTGAGGTTGGAATTATGGCAATTCCACCTCATGCGTAAGGTTGCCCCAAAAATAGACAAGGCCTTGCTCTCTACGTGCCTATCAAAAAGGTCATTTCCTAGACAAAAAAAGATATGATCATTAATTTAAAATTAATAATCTAGAGGAATATTTCGGTATGAGGACAACATTTAACGATCAAAATATGATTAAAAACTACCTGGGAGTCTTGATTGTTTTAATGGAAGTCCATTATTGTCAACCAAAAATGTGCACGGAAGGGTCCCCGTTCTTGTCACATGTCTAGCTCCAGGAAATGCATCCATCTCAACCACATCACTATGATCCTCATCTCTGCCACCCTCTCTAGACTCTGATTGAGGTGTGGATGACTATCGATGAGTGACATGGCTCCTATCTACATGAGGTGTGGAAGATGGAGAAGTAAATAGTGCTCTAGAAGCTTTATGATCGCCCGCATCAGGACTCTGTAGCACTCTGTAGCACCACTACTACCAACCTCGAGCTAAACAGGCTCCAAATATTCCATTATAAAAAAGAATTTTTTTTTTTCGTGAGATAATGTAAAAGTTAAAGAACAAAGTATCATAATTGAACATATGAGTGAATTAAACAAAAAAATAAAAATATATGGTTATTACCTTATATGTGTTAAGTTGTGACATAAGGAGCTTGATCCTTTATTTGACGTCCAGAGTTTGTTCTAGATGATCTAACAAGCTAAATAGTTCCTTTTTAGATTTAATGATCTTTTTTTTTAATAAGAGCATCAGATCAACACAAGAATAAAATCCCTCCTCATCGATGGAATCATCATCCACATGGTCTGCTGACTACATATAATTTTAGCAAAAACAATGTTATTTCAATAAAATTATATAAGCAAATAATAAAAACAACGTAAAATGAAAGTGGAAATTGATAATCATTTACATGTTCTGTGGCTGGCCCTTTTCCATGATCATCCTGCCACATTATAATATAATTAGAACCCCCAAATATTTAAAAAATTGTTAATGATAACAAAAAAACAATGTTAACGATAATATTTACAACAATGTTAAAGATAATAAAAAAATATAATGCAATAAGTAGAGGTTTCTTAAAGAGGTGTTACATAAGAACCTGCACACTATTAGTCAATGTGTCTATTCAATTCAAATGGTAATCCACTAATAACTCTTCCCCGGGAGCTATCTTTTTTATTGCACACAGGACTACTTGATTCTCTTCACGTCCCTCAAATATGCAATTTGGTTGTTTTTTTGTTGTCTCGGGTCATGTGTTGTTTATAAACCCTGTGATATTGCCGGAAGCTTTAGGCCTTCCGTCAATATAGATAGTCGCTCCCTTATTTTTATCCTTGTTTATTAGTTGTATATAATTTGAGGCGAGTGCATATCTCTGCATACTTCGCATGTACCGGACCAGCCGCATCCAATCATTATAATTGTAACACGGTCTGACATAGTCCATCAATTCAATTACTGTATTGTATTTCACAATTATTCCATCCATGGAAAATAGCCCCAATCCATGTAGGGAGGATGGTGCAATGCGATATGTCCTATTGTTTACAATGAAGTCAACATCTATAGGAGGTAGTTCCTTAGGTACACATTGCTTTACCAGATGCTTATACCTGAGTGGAACATCTATGTCTCATATGCTCTCATCATCATAACAGCATGATCCTCCTTCGACAAGATAAAACTTCATGCGTCTACAAAATTTTATTCTGACTTTTTCACCTCTGGTCCTTGTTTTCTTATCATATCTACTAGATGCAGTCGCATTTCCATCCTCCATTTGTCCTAAGCTTTCCTCACTCGACGAAGAAATATCTGACAGGTACATGTTTGGTTGTACCTTCAGTTGCATGTGCATGTGTTGTTAGTTAGTAGTCCATCATCATATTCACAGTTCTAAATAAAAAATTTATATCAGATCCATAGGAATTGAGCAGATTTGTCATTTCAAATATTTCCAATGCAAGAACTTTCTTAGAAACATGGTACCTAGACTTCAGCCTAATGCATAATATTTTAGGTTTGGATGCCTTGGTGGGCCTGGGGTTCCATGGCTTAAGTTCGTTAGACACTTAACACTTGCTAGAAGCATATTGCATCAGATTTTGTCCTACATGAGGAATACAACCACATCCACTCTAATGTTTCTCCATGGTAAGATGCATCAAGTCCACAAAGGTACGAGTCTATGATAGTTGGATATGATGTGGACTAATGATTAAATGTCTAATGATATCTGTCTCAGGAATCCTTAAACATGGTTGGATCATTAAACACAAGGTCCAATTAAATTTCACCACATGAAAATGCAACATCAACATGAATGAACTTGGAAGGACTAGTGGATATGATGTGGACTAATGATTAAATGTCTAACGAGATCTTTCTCGGGAATCCTTATAGGATCCATGTCTTGTGTTCTAACACCTCCCATATAAGAAGAGCCATGTCTCGTGTACTAACACCTCCCATATAAGAAGAGCTATGCATCTTTGATATGGATAGAGGAGAAAAGTAGTGAGGGAGGGACCCAAAATTGTTGCAATACAATTGCAATATAGTTAGTTCTAAATTACACCTTATAGTTGCATATAGTTGCAATATACAAATGTCGATGATAGCTCAATTATGTCTTATATGCCATATTCTAACCCTCTTGCTCTAAATTTCCCTACCACTACATTTATCCTATTTAATAGACTATGGTTCTTGGGTGGGATATGGGTGTCATTCACAATTTTTTCACACCATGTATGGAACTTAGGTCTTGTCCATGGTCAGGGAAAGAACATAATCTTTTTAGGTCCTATTTGCATATAGTTGCATATAGGTTTTTAGGGAAAGAACATAAGGCATGTTGCATAGTTGCATATAGTTGCATAGTTGCATACAAAATTGTTGCAATATAGCTGCATACAAAATTGTTGCATTATAGTTGCATAAGTTGCAATATAGTTGCATATAGTTGCATAAGTTTCATATAGTTGCAATATAGTTGCATAAGTTGCAATATAGTTGCATATAGTTGCATAAGATGCGATATAGTTGCATATAGTTGCATAAGATGCAATATAGTTTCATTTGACCACTCACCAATATTTGAGAATATAGTTGCAATATAGTTGCATAAGTTGCAATATAGTTGCATTTGGAATAATTGGTGCATTTTCATAATAAGAATAGGTCTCAAGGTGTGTACCATGACTAGAGAGGAAAAAAAGGGCCTTAGATCCTAAACATATTTTCTTTGGCTCATTGGCCATTACCAAGGCCTCAAACCACTACATTTATCCTATTTAATAGACTATGGTGCTTGGGTGGGATATGGGTGTCATTCACAATTTTTTTCATAGTTGCATGTTGCATAGTTGCATATAGTTGCATAGTTGCATAGTTGTCATTTATAAGTTGCATGTTGCATAGTTGCATAGTTGTGTATAGTTGCATACGAAATTGTTGCAATATAGTTGCATAAGTTGCATAAGTTGCAATATAGTTTCATAAGTTGCATAAGTTGCATAAGTTGCAATATAGTTTCATAAGTTGCATATAGTTGCATAAGTTTCATAAGGTACGTTTTGGAACTTAGGTCTTGTCCATGGTCAGGGAAAGAACATAAGGTTTTTAGGTCTTATTTAAATCTTCTTAGGTTCATATAGTTGCATATAGCTGCATAAGTTGCATATAGTTGCACAAGTTGCAATATAGTACCAACATAGTTTCATATAGTTTCATTTAGTTGCATAAAATTGAAATTTCCACACCTACACATCATATAGTTTCATATAGTTGCAAGGCAGCATAAGTACGAACACGGGGTAGATTTAGAAAAAAAAAATTTCTCTTGCATGTTGCGACGAAAGAGTACTTTCGTCGCAAGTGGTCGTTGCAAATTTTCCAATATGTAGTAGTGTCTAGTTTGATCTTTGGAAACAAGTTAAGCACATGGTGAATACATTCCCTCCAAAGGATTCTTTAGACATATATTTAGTTTTCATATATATAAAACCATTTCAAATAAATAAATATGGATTTAGTCAATAAATAACTAATAGCAAAATCATAATTTCTCGCTAATGTTATAATTACCTAATGGCCATGATTTTTTCTATTAGCGAGAAAATCATTATGCAAGCTTGTTGAACAAAATCTACAACCATCGACCTTGTCTATCAAACTTCAAAATGATATATAACGAAGTTGAAGACAAGAATCTCTTGATTCTCTATGCGATTGCATGATGCAACCCTTAACAAAGTTAAAGAATACTTGAGAGGGCTCACTGAGAATTGGAAAATGGATCTATATAGGGTGATGTCTAGCTCAATGCATTTGAAGTGTTAGAAAGGAGATCATATATTTGGAAGATAGTTGATGAGTGGAAGATTTAAGCATAATTGCTATTGCTTATGCTCTACTTCATGTCAAAAATTCTAAAGAATTGGTCTTTGATAACCAATTTTTTGTTGAAAGTATTGGAAATATAAACTTCTAGGTGTTTGCTATATTTTCCCTACGATTATCTACAAGTGAAAATTGTTAAATGATGAAGCTCATTTGGACAATTTTTATCAAGATATTCATTATTGTTCTATATAATTGATAGACAATATATCTATATATATATATATATATATATATATTCTATTCTAACAACTTAGCTCTCTGTTCTTTGGTGGTAGCTTTTGAACAACAAATTCTTCATCATTCTCTCAATTTTCTTGTCCTAAAGATGGCATATCGTGTCTCCAAAACATCGACTACACAAACATGATCACACTAAATGTTGAAATTTTGAACGACATGTCTCTCATTATACTTTTTGAAGTTTGACCAAGTGAAGTAGAGCTTAGTCCAATTATTTCTCTTGAACTTGTTAAGGTCATAAAATTGGTTAGGCTGTAAGAGTTTCCCAAATTCCTTTTCTCTATTGCTCAACCTTGTTAGTAGCAACTCTTCATTGTCTTTTAGGATATCTATTCTTGAATGCACCTTTCAAACATGATCATTAAACCCATAGTCCTTCATGGCTTTGAGGTTTGGGGATCGAGTTTTCTCCATATCGATTAGGCTAAAAGGTTAAGAGGGTCCAAACCCTCCTCCTTAGGTGCATCATTTTATGCTAGTGGACTACTCCGTAACACATTGTTCAGGTAGAGCTTGGGGCCCACTGTTTTTTTCTTGAGATCATCTTTCGATTGGGCACATTACTTCGTGGAGTTTGGATTTTTGGAGACTCGATTGTTGAAAGGGACTGATATTCCTAATTTTCACTTTGTTCTTTTGAGGCCATTGTTGTGGTAATTTTTTAGGATGTATTAGCTTATTTTGGTTCTTAGAGGTCTCTTGTCTTATTTAGTTTGTGGTAGTCTCTCCAAATTGCCTCCTTGCATTCAAGTACTCCTTGTATACCATGCCACTACTTTTCATTCAAGCAAGACTTGAACAAGGTAATCATAGAGGACATTTATAGATAACAAAATTTAGGTCACATGGATTGCACCACATGAGGACATTGGTTCAACCTTATATTGGGAGAACATTTTGGGTTTTGAAGATGTCCTCATTATTTGACCTTTATACACGTGCAGATATTGGATGCATGCCTCAATATTTCCCTTGGCTAGTTCTGGGTGAGTTCTCACCAATTCCTAGTCGAGACTAATCATCACATCCTGTTGTTGGATAGGTTTTGCCAACAATGCCACCTATAAGAGTAGAATTCCAGCGTGCATGTCATCTTTCAATGCCCTTTTAGCTATGAAATTCGAGGGAGGTACTACTGCCTATATTGGGAATTAGGGAGATTCCTCTACACCTTTTGATAACTTGATCAAAGAAGCCTTGATATCTTCATGAGGGAGGTGCTCTTACATAGATCTTAGTGTGTTTGTGCCTCATGTTGATCAGAGGCAATTAGGAGGATCCCATCAAACTTCTCGGTTGTGTTGTTTTCTTGGGGTAACAAATAGAGATTCATGATACTTTAGCCTCTAGAGTAGTGAATCCTTTAACTTCCTCTTGACAACCCCCACCTCCCTTTGAGGTGATTGATTGACCTCCTTGTGATCCTTAAGGAGTTGTTTCAAGACACATGGTGTACACCACCAAACTTCAAAGTAGTAGATAAACCAAATCTAGACCACCCTAGAGTCAAGCTCCCCCTCATATATCACATTACTCCCTAGGTTTGGGTGAGTATATAGGTTTCCATCAAGAGTTTCCTCTCCACGACGTTGGATGTTAGGCCATCGAATGATAAAGTATCAACCCTTGCAGACTATCTAGTATTGAAATAATATATGACTATCGACTATTGAAATAATATATTGATGTACTCCATGATGAGTTATTAGGGCTTCCTATAAGAGAGAGGTAAGCTTTTCTATAGAGCTTATGCTAGTTTTTGATCTATTATGCAAGGTATGGAAGGCACCCCAGAGAATGAGTACACCATAGCTATTGGAAGTAAAGATGAAGAGACAAAAATTGTTGAACAAAGGCTACATTAGACCCAATGTATCACCACATGGAGCATCAATACTCTTTGTGAAGAAGAAGAACGATGCACTCAAGTTGTGCATTGACTATATGTAGCTAAACAAAGCAACCATTAAGAATACATATATCCCCTACCAAGGATAGATGACTTGTTGAGATATATGAGAGGATGTGAAGTCTTCTCAAAGATAGACTTGAGGTTGGGATATTATTAGATCTTCATCACCACAAGGAGCATCAATTCTCTTTGTGAAGAAGAAGAATGACGCACTCATTGACTACATGTAGCTATAAACAAAGAAACTATTAAGAATATAGATATCCCCTGCCAAGGATAGATGTCTTGTTGAGGTAGATGAGAGGAGGTGAAGTCTTCTCAAAGATAGACTTGCATTTGGGATATTATTAGATCTTGATAAAACATGAAGATATCTATAAGACATGTTCATAATGAAATATGGACACTACAAGTTTGTGGTGATACCATTTGGGCTAGCTAATGCACCAATTATCTTCATGTGCATAAGGAACATTATTTTCAACAAGCATGCGTACTAGTTTGTCCTCATGTTTTTCGATGACATTTTGATATACTCCAAATATAAAGAAGAGCATGAAGAGTAGTCACATCTTGTGCAATAGGTGCTAAGAGAGCACAAGATTTATGCCAATATGAGCAAGTGTGAATTCTTCTAGAAACAGTGTAGTACTTAGGACACATTATTTTTTAGGGGATTACAATTGACCTTTAGAAGATTTTATCGATCATGGTATGGCCTACTCGAAGAAATGATTATGACATGTGATTTCTTTTAGGCCTCACAAGCTATTACAAAAAAATTATGGAAGGATTTTCTAAGATTTCCTATCCCATCATTTCCTTGGAGAAGAAGGGGGATTAAGGTCGAATGGATTCCAAAGTGTGAAGAGAGGTTTCAACCTTTGAATATGTTGCTCACTAGTAATCCAATTCTTAATATTCTTGACCTAGACAAAGCCCTCATTGTATGTATTGTTTTGCATGTTTTGAGGGAATTAGAGGGGTTTTCATGCAAGGGAACCATGCTATCTATGAGTCTAAGAAGTTCAAGGGTTGTGAGATGAATCGTTCAACACATGATTTAGAGGTTGCAGTTATTGTGCATGCCTTGAAGATGTGGAGTCACTACCTTTTGGGTAGCAAGTTTGAGTTGTGCATTGATCATGATACTGTTAAGTAACTATTTACTCAGTTGCACCTAAATGCAATATAAAGGTGGCATGGCTTCTTTATTGAGTTTTGTTTTGATATCAAGCACATTAAAGGCAAAGAGAACAAGGTGTTTGACACACTCAATTGAATAATTCATTTAGTTTCCATGAGTTCATGTGAAGTTGACTTGGAGCATCACATACTTAGAGAGCTTGTATAAGATTAGTTATTTCTTAAGTTTACGAAAGAGATCTAAAAGGACAAAAATGATGTGCAAAGGAAGGATGAATACTTTGGGATTTTAGAGGATGTCTTTCTCATGTTGAATGGTAGGATTTATGTGAATAGTGTAGAGATAAGACCATTTATGTTGAGACAAGTACTTGATGCACCTTATACAAGGCATCCCTGTTATCGAAAGACCATCACAACTTTGATGAAACAATGCATTTGGCCAAACGTGAAGGACTTCATAAAATGTGTTGTTAATTGTATGGAATTCTAGAGAGTGAAGATATAACATTAACATCTAGCGAGACTATTACAGTCATTGCCCATTTCATAATAAACTTGGGAATATATTTCTATGAATTATATTTTGGACTTGCCCAAGATAACGAGGCATAATAGTTCCACCATATTGGTCGTGGACAAACTCAATAAGACTACACATTTTTATCCTAGTACAAATTACTTACAAAGAATTTGACATTGTTGAGATATTTGTAAAGGAGATGGTTCAAGTTTATGGAGTGCCAAAGAAGATTATCAAATACGAGGTTTGCTTCCAACTTTTGGTAGAATATGTTTCGATCCATGGGCACTTGGTGGAATTTCCACACAACG
>ML785942.1:234532-249382 GCA_009831015.1 Picea engelmannii
AACAACAATATAAACAAATTAAACCGACGAGATCTATTAACCCGCATCTGTATTCGGGTTGCTAAGTGAATACTCTCTGGTTCAGAATTTGGAGATTTAAGCACTGCAGCATTTTTCAGACCAAAGCATAACCCCGCAGTATGGAAATTTTTTCACAATTATTTGAGACCTATCCCATTAGATTCCTCTCTTCGCCCTCATCACTTTCCTCCATATCATTTTTCTCCAAAAATTTATGACCCCACCGCACCCTTTTCAGTTCACCCATTTTTTCACCATTATTTGAGACCTATTCCATTAGATTCATCTATTTTCCCTTATCACTTTTACCCATATCATTTTTCTGAAAAAAAAATCTGACCCCGTCCGCACCATTTTCAGTTCACCCGTCATCATGGCCCAAACCCGTAACCAAGAACTAGAGTCTCGCTTCAACACCCTGCAACATGGTTTACTTGAGACCCAACAAGAAGTGCAACAACTTAGTGCTACTATTGCCTCCCGTGATGCCTCCATGAATGCCTCCGTCCAGATAGCTGTGAAGTCTGCAATGGCGAAAGTAAAAAATGAACTTGAATCTGTCGTTGTAGCACTCTGCACCAAACTCAAAATCCCTCTCGATGACCCTTTCGAGGATGCACCTAAAAAGACTGAAAGTGAAACTTCTTCCCATTCCTTTCAACCGCATCACTTTCAAAGGGACATACGCCTTCCGCGGGTGGATGTAATTAAATTTGATGGCTCAGACCCCACTAGTTGGGTCACACAAATGGAACAGTATTTCTCTCTCTACAAAATTACCGATGACTTGGCCAAACTCAGGTATGGTGTTCTCCATCTAGATCAAGAACGCTGGCAATGGTGGCAATGGAGAAAAACTTCCCGTCAAGGATATATTGCTTGGACCCAATTTATTGCTGAGCTTTATGAATGCTTTGACACTGACACCAACCATTTGTGTCGTTTGACAAAATTGAAGCAATCAAGCACAGTCGAAGACTTCATAGCTGCATTTGAGCTTCTGGCTTTTCGAACAGAGGGCATGACTGATGCTTTCTTTCGAGAGTGCTTTATCAGTGGCCTCAAGGAGGAGGTTAGGGCCCATATCCTCATGGCTCGACCTACGACTTGGGTGGAGGCTACCAAAAAAGCCAAAGAAGTACAACAAATTGTTTCCTCTCAAAATCGTAAACCTTCATTTTTCTCGCGCCCTAAACCAGTAAACCCCACTACTCCCTCTGCTCCCTTAAAAATCCAAAAATTGACCTGGGCTGAAATGGATGAACGACAATTCAAAGGCCTCTGTTATAACTGTGATGACAAATATTTCCCAGGCCACAAATGTAAGGAACAAATACCAATTTTTTTTTAGAGGAACAAAAAAAAAAACCCCATAATAGGATCCATTGTACGGTGTTTCCCTACCTCAAGGGTTTGGTAATAATATTGTGTTTTTCTATATGGTTTCATATAACTTGTGTGGTGATTGTATTTAGATATCTTTGGATCTATTGTGATATTTTGTATTCGGTATTGGGTTCTTAACATCTACCATCACCTAAGAACATTCTAGAGGAGGAATCTTTTAGAAGTAGAACCTTCTAAGAAGTCCACTTACATTTATTATATCTAATTACCCATTTATTATATCTAACTACCATAGTGGGTCTTATTTAATAATATAGTAGACCTAGTCCACCTTACATTGAATGACCTCCACTATTATCACTATGGGCCCTCTAGGCCCCCCCACTACCTCTCTAGCTACCTTATAGTAGAACTATATAAAGGGGTTCAAGCAATGTAATGAGACATGAAAAGAAGTATTGTATTGGAGTAGTATCTCAATAGGAGGATGTCCCTTCAAAGAGGCAAGTGAACAGGAGAGGATCCCTTCCATAATAGGATCCATTGTACGGTGTTTCCCTACCTCAAGGGTTTGATAATAATATTGTGTTTTTCTATATGGTTTCATATATCTTGTGTGGTGATTGTATTCAGATATATTTGGATCTATTGTGATATTTTGTATTCAGTATTGGGTTCTTAACAATTGGTATCAGAGCACTTTCCTTGGCCGGAGTTGTGGGCAAATATTTTTATTTTTTACAGATTTTTTTTTCGGAGCAGAAAAAAGAGGGCCGCGACATTATCGATTTTTTTAGTATATTTTGGTGCAAAATTTGAAGAAAAGGGTTGTAAATCTGAGTTCCTCTCAGAAAATCACCCAATGTAAAAAAAAAATTCGACCGAAACGGAGTCTGGAAGGTTAAGATATTAAGGTTTTAAAATCTGCAATTTTTCAGGGTTTTTTCTGCGGATGGCGGTGCGATTTGTTTTTATTTCTGTAGCATTTGAAGGCCGAATATTCCAAAATAAATTACATATCTAAGTTCATCTCACAATTTCACCCAATTTCAAAAAACAAATCAGCCAAAACGGAGTCCGGGAAGTGAAGTTATGAGCATTTTATGTTCAGCAGTTTTTTAGGGTTTTTCCAGAAAAAGACGTGATTTTCTGTCGAAACTTCTTGGGTTTATTTTTTGAGTTTTTTCGTGACGGCTGGAGGACCGAAAAGTTCATAGGGTGATCAGATGGCTATTTCTTCTCAAACCTTGAAATAAATTCTTGAATCATTCAAAGCCCAATTGGATGACAGATTGGATGCATTTGCACATGGTCTCACAAACAGCCTCACACATAGCCTCACAGCGAGCCTCACATATGGCCTCAATGATAGTTTTCATAGTATTCAAGATTCATTGAATGACATGCATGAGATATTTCTTATGCAGGGCCTCATGAATGAATATAATCAAGAAATATATGTTTGGTATGATTTTGAGGACGATTGTGATGATTGGTATATTGATAGTTGTCATTTCTGGGATGACAACCACTTCTATATTTTGTTTGATGACTCTACTCCACCTTCTGTAGGGAACATCAATGTCCCAGATTAGGAGCTAGTTACCAATGTTCAGTCTGCATATTTTACACTGGTATTATTCCTTTCAGATTCTGCTATGACCATTTTCCACTATGTGGATGGATCTTCTTATTTGGATCCATATGATAGGTGTCAGTCTTTGGAGCATCATTTGGAGTTGGTTATTGAGTTTCAAAATCTTCTACGAGGAGTTCACATGAGCACTTGGACATGGGACCCGGGCTTACAATGGTGGTTGGACTACTTCAGCATGGTGGATTTATTTTCTACAGGGAACTTTGGTTCTTCAGTGTTCTTCAGCATTACGGTCCACAATTATCCATGGGACCCTGGTATATGGTTGTACATAAAGCGTTGAGGACAACGCTTTCATAAGGGGGATGGAATATAAGGTAGCTGGAGAGGTAGTTGGGGGGCCTAGAGGGCCCATAGTGATAATAGTGGAGGTCATTCAATGTAAGGTGGATTAGATCCACTATATTATTAAATAAGACCCACTATGGTAGTTAGATATAATAAATCAGTAATTAGATATAATAAATGTAAGAGGACTTCTTAAAAGGTTCTATTTCTAGAAGATTCCTCCTCTAGAATGTTCTTAGGTGATGGTAGAACTATATAAAGGGGTTCAAACAATGTAATGAGACATGAAAATAAGTATTGTATTGGAGTAGTATCTCAATAGGAGGATGCCCCCTCAAAGAGGCAAGTGAACAGGAGAGGATCAATTCCATAATAGGATCCATTGTACGGTGCTTCCCCACCTCAAGGGTTTGGTATTCCAGGGTTATACAGACAATGGTTTGCCCTGTGCTACAGCTCTCTGATATACGTGTGGGGTCCAACAGTAGTACTCGGCCCAATATCTCAGGGAACTAACTAAGGAGGATAGACTGTACCCTTAGTCGTACTACTCGACTACCCAGGTACTAGAGAGTATCTTCCCAAGTGTTGTTCTCGGTGACATTATAGCAGTCCGGCGGCCGATAGGTTTATCTAAAGAGGGCTTCAGGAAATCTAGGTCGGTTCGTACACAGGTGTTGTCTGATGCGCTACCACTCGAAGGGGTACCAACAGGGGTTACAAGGGTGGCCAACAGACGTGTGCTTAAGAACCACTTGTATTTCCTGCGTGTATGAATCCCTCAACCGCGGGTTTATGCGCGTAACGACAGATCTCTGTGGATTAAAGACATCAGAATACGTCTCTACCCTAAAAAAAAAATACCCACAATTTCTGTCAAGGAAAGTGCTCTGATACCACTTGTTAAGAGTCAAATACCTGAATACACAATATCACAATAGATCCAAAGATATCTGAATACAATCACCACATAAGATATATGAAACCATATAGAAAACCACAACTTTATTATATTAAACCCTTGAGGTAGGGCAACACCATAGTGGGTCTTAAAACCATAGTGGGTCTTATTTAATAATATAGTGGACATAGTCCACCTTACATTGAATGACCTCCACTATTATCACTATGGGCCCTCTAGGCCCCCCCACTACCTCTCTAGTTACCTTACATTTTAAGAACCTGAATAGATCTATCAATATAATAACCACAAATACTGAATCCACAATAGATCCATAGAGCAATATAGAAGAAACCACACAATATTATTACCAAACCCTTGAGGTAGGGCAACACCATACAATGGATCATATTATGGAAGGGATCCTCTCATGTTCACTTGTCTCTTCGAGGGGCCATCCTCCTATTGAGCTACTGCTCCAAATACAATACTTCTCTTCATGTCTCATTACATTGCTTGAACTCCTTTATATAGTGCTACCATCACCTAAGAACATTCTAGAGGAGAAATCTTCTAAAAGTAGAACCTTCTACGAAGTCATATTACATTTATTATCTCTAACTACCATAGTGGGTCTTATTTAATAATATAGTGGACCTAGTCCACCTTACATTGAATGACCTCCACTATTATCACTATGGGCCCTCTGGGCCCCCCCACTACCTCTCTAGCTACCTTACATTCCATCCCCCTTATGAAAGCATTGTCCTCAACACTTGATGTACAACCATATACCAGGGTCCCATGGATAATTGTGGACCGTAATGCTGAAGAAAACTGAAGAACCAAAGTCCCATGTAGAAAGGTAATCCACCATGCTAAAGTAGTCCAACCATCATTGTAAGCCCAGGTCCTATGTCCAAGTTCTCATGTGAACTTCCCGTAGAAGATTTTGGAACCCAATAACCAACTCCAAATGATGCTCCAGAGACTGACACCTATCATGTGGATCCAAATAAAAAGATTCATCCACATAGTGGAAAAGGGTCGTAGTAGAATCTGGAATGAATAATACCACTGTAGAATATGCAGACTGGACACTGGTGACTAGCTCTTGATGTGGGACATTGATGTTCTCTACAGAAGGTGGAGTAGAGTCATCAAATAAAATATGGAAGTGGTTGTCATCCCAGAAATGACAACTATCCATATATCAATCATCACAATCAGCCTCAAAATCATAACAAGCATATATTTCTTGATTATATTCATCCTTGAGGCCCTCCATAACAAATATCTCCTGTATGTTATTCAATGAATCTTGAATACTACGAAAACTATCATTGAAATCATATGTGAGGCCATGTGTGAGGTTGTCTGTGAGGCCATGTGCAAATGCATCCAATCTGTCATCCAATTGGGCTTTGAATGATTCAAGAATTTCTTTCAAGGTTTGAGATGAAATAGTCATATGAGCACCCTATGAACTCTTCGGTCCTGTAGCCGTCACGAAAAAACTCAAGAATAGACCCAATAAGTTTCGGTAGAAAATCGCGGTTTTTTCTCGAAAAACCCTAAAACACTGTCGAAATTAAAATGCTCATAACTTCACTTCCCGGACTCCGTTTCGACTGATTTTTTTTTTTAAATTGGGTGAAATTGTGAGAGGAACGCAGATCTGTAATTTATTTGGGTAAATTCGGCCTCCAACTGCTACATAAATAAAAACAAATCGCGCCGTCGTCCGCAGAAAAACCCTGAAAATTACAGATTTTAAAACCTCAATATCTTGACCTTCCGGACTCCGTTTTGGATGATTTTTTTTTTTCAACTTGGGTGTTTTTCTGAGAGAAACTCATATCTACAACCTTTTTCTGCAAATTTTGTACAGAAATATACTGAAAATGTCTGGAATGTCGCAGCCCTCTTTTTTTTTTCTCAGAAAAAAAAAAAAATCTGTAAAAATAAAAAATATTTGCCCACAACTCCGGCCAAGGAAAGTGCTCTGATACCAATTGTTAAGAACCTGAATAGATCTATCAATATAATAACCACAAATAATGAATATACAATAGATCCACATAACAATATAGAAAAAACCACACAATATTATTACCAAACCCTTGAGGTAGGGCAACATCATACAATGGATCATATTATGGAAGGGATCCTCTCCTGTTCACTTGCCTCTTCGAGGGGGCATCCTCCTATTGAGCTACTGCTCCAAATACAATACTTCTCTTCACGTCTCATCACATTGCTTGAACCCCTTTATATAATGCTACCATCACCTAAGAACATTCTAGAGGAGAAATCTTCTAGAAGTAGAACCTTCTAAGAAGTTCTCTTACATTTATTATATCTAACTACCATAGTGGACCTTATTTAATAATATAGTGGACCTAGTCCACCTTACATTGAAAGACCTCTACTATTATAACTATGGGTCCTCTTGGCCCCCCCACTACCTCTCTAGATACCTTACATTTTCAGTAGCTATCAATTGTTAAGAACCTGAATAGATTTACCAAATATACAAGTTCTTAAAAATCTGCAAAAATAAAAAATATTTGCCCACAACTCCGGCCAAGGAAAGTGCTCTGATACCAATTGTTAAGAACCAAAGACCTGAATACAATATATCACAATATATCCAAAAATATCTGAATACAATTACTACACAAGATATATGAAACCATATAGAAAACCACATGTTTATTATAGAAAGTCTTGCGGTAGGGCAACACCACACAATGGATCCTATTATGGAAGGGATCATCTCCTGTTCACTTGCCTCTTCGAGGGGGATTCCTCCTAATGAACTTCAGCTCCAAACACAATACTTCTCTTCATGTCTCATTACATTGCTTGAACCCCTTTATATAGTGCTACCATCACCTAAGAACTTTCTAGAGGAGGAATCTTCTAGAAGTATAACCTTCTAAGAAGTCCTCTTACATTTATTATATCTAACTACCATAATGGGTCTTATTTAATAATATAGTGGACCTAGTCCACCTTACATTGAATTACCTCCACTATTATGACTGTGGACCCTCTGGGCCCCCCCACTACCTCTCTAGCTACCTTACATTCCATCCCCCTTATGAAAGCGTTGTCCTCAACGCTTGATGTACAACCATATACCAGGGTCCCATGGATAATCGTGGACCGTAATGTTGAAGAAGACTGAAGAACCAAAGTCCCATGTAGAAAGGAAATCCACCATGCTGAAGTAGTCCAACCACTATTGTAAGCTCGGGTCCCATGTCCAAGTGCTCATGTGAACTCCCCGTAGAAGATTTTGGAACCCAATAACCAACTCCAAATGATGCTCCAAAGACTGACACCTATCATGTGGATCCAAATAAGAAGATTCATCCACATCGTGGAAAAGGGTCGTAGCAGAATCTGGAAGGAATAATACCACTGTAGAATATGCAGACTGAACGTTGGTAACTAGCTCTTGATGTGGGACATTGATGTTCTCTACAGAAGGTGGAGTAGAGTCATCAAATAAAATATGGAAGTGGTTGTCATCCCAGAAATGACAACTATCCATATACCAATCATTACAATCTGCCTCAAAATAATACCAAGCATATATTTCCTAATTATATTCATCATTGAGGCCCTACATAAGAAATATCTCCTGCATGTTGTTCAATGAATCCTGAATACTACGAAAACTGTCATTGAGACCATCTGTGATGATATTTGTGAGGCTGTTTGTGAGGCCTTGTGCTAACACATCCAATCTCTCATCCAATGTGTGAAACAATTGGGCTTTGAATGATTCAATAATTTCTTTCAGGTTTTGAGAATAAATATCCATCTGAAAACCCAAAAAATAGACACAATAAGTTTCGACAGAAAATCGCGGTTTTTTCTGGAAAAACCCTAAAACACTGTTGAACTTAAAATGCTCATAACTTCACTTCCCGGACTCCGTTTCGGCTGATTTTTTTTTTGAAATTGAGTGAAATTGTGAGAAGAACTCAGAAATGTAATTTACTAGGGCAAATTTGACCTCCCAATGCTACAGAAATAAAACTAAATCGCGCCGTCGTCCGCAGAAAAAACCCTGAAAAAATGCAGATTTTAAAACCTCAATATCTTGACCTTCCGGACTCCGTTTCAGACAATTATTTTTTTTAACTTGTGTGTTTTTCTAAGAGGAACTCAGATCTACAACTCTTTTCTATAAATTTTTCACTGAAATATACTGAAAATGTCTGGAATGTCGCGACCCTCTTTTTTGTTCTCCGAAAAAAAAAATCTGCAAAAAATAAAAAATAGTTGCCCACAACTCCGGCCAAGGAAAGTGCTATGATACCACTTGTTAAGAACCAAAGACCTGAATACAATATATCAATTGTTAAGAACCTGAATAGATCTATTCAGGTTCTTAACAATTGATATATTGTATTCACTAATATATTGTAGATATTAGGGTAGGGCAACCACCAACCTATTTTTGTAAATAGGTTGTAGCTAGATAATGTAAGGTAGCTAGAGAGGTAGTGGGGGGGCCTATAGGGCCCATAGTGATAATAGTGGAGGTCATTCAATGTAAAGTGGACTATGTCCACTATATTATTAAATAAGACCCACTATAGTAGTTAGATATAATAAATGGGTAATTAGATATAATAAATGTAAGATGACTTCTTAGAAGGTTCTACTTCTAGAAGATTTCTCCTCTAAAATGTTCTTAGGTGATGGTAGCACTATATAAATGAGTTCAAGCACTGTAATGAGACATAAAGAGAAATATTGTATTTGGAGCAGTAGCTCAATAGGAGGATGCCCCATCGAAGAGGCAAGTGAACATGAGCGGATCCCTTCCATAATATGATCCATTGTATGGTGTTGTCCTACCTCAAGGGTTTCTATAATAAAGTTGTGGTTTTCTATATGGTTTCATAGATCTTGTGTGGTGATTGTATTTAGATATCTTTGGATCTATTGTGATATTTTGTATTTAGGTATTTGGTTCTTAACAAGAGGTATCAGAGCACTTTCCTTGGCCGGAGTTGTGGGCAACTATTTTTTATTTTTGCAGGTTTTTTTTTCGGAGAATAAAAAAGAGGGTCACGACATTCTAGACATTTTCAGTATATTTCTGTGAAAAATTTGAAGAAAAAAATTGTAGATCTGAGTTCCTCTCAGAAAAACACCCAAGTTAAAAAAAAAATCGTCCGAAACGAATTCCGGAAGGTCAAGATATTGAGGTTTTAAAATCTGCAATTTTTCAGGGTTTTTTCTGCGAACGGCGACGCGATTTGTTTTTATTTCTGTAGCAGTTGGAGGCCGAATTTGACCAAATAAATTATAGATCTAAATTCTTCTCACAATTTCATCCAATTTCAAAACAAAAAATCAACCAAAACGGAGTCCGGGAAGTGAAGTTATGAGCATTTTAAGTTCAACAGTTTTTTAGGGTTTTTCCAGAAAAAACCGCGATTTTCTGCCGAAACTTCTTGGGTTTATTTTTTGAGTTTTTCCGTGACGACTGCAGGACCGAAGAGTTCATAGGGTGCTTAGATGGCTATTTCTTCTCAAAACTTGAAAGAAATTCTTGAATCATTCAAAGCCCAATTGGATGACAGATTGGATGCATTTGCACATGGCCTCACAAACAGCCTCACACATAGCCTCACAGTCAGCCTCACATATGGCCTCAATGATAGTTTTCATAGTATTCAAGATTCATTGAATAACATGAAGGAGAGATTTTTTATGCAGGGCCTCATGAATGAATATAATCAAGAAAAATATGCTTGGTATGATTTTGAGGACGATTATGATGATTGGTATATGGATAGTTGTCATTTCTGGGATGACAACCACTTCCATATTTTATTTGATGACTCTACTCCACCTTCTGTAGAGAACATCAATGTCCCAGATCATGAGCTATTTACCAGCGTTCAGTCTGCATATTCTACAGTGATATTATTCCTTTCAGATTCTGCTATGACCCTTTTCCACTATGCGGATGGATCTTCTTATTTGGATCCACATGATAGGTGTCAGTCTTTGGAGCATCATTTGGAGTTGGTGATTGGGTTCCAAAATCTTCTACGGGGAGTTCACATGAGCACTTGGACATGGGACCCGAGCTTACAATGGTGGTTGGACTACTTCAGCATGGTGGATTTCATTTCTACATGGGACTTTGGTTCTTCAGTCTTCTTCAGCATTACAGTCCACAATTATCCATGGGACCCTGGTATATGGTTGTACATAAAGCGTTGAGGACAACGCTTTCATAAGAGGGATGGAATGTAAGGTAGCTATAGATGTAGTGGGGGTGCCTGGAGGGTCCATAGTGATAGTAGTAGAGGTCATTCAATGTAAGGTGGACTATGTCCACTATATTATTAAATAAGACCCACTATGGTAGTTAGATATAATAAATGTAAGAGGACTTCTTAGAAGATTTGTTAAGAACCAAATACCTGAATACAAAATATCACAATAGATCCAAAGATATCTGAATACAATCACCACACAAGATCTATGAAACCATATAGAAAACTACAACTTTATTATAGAAACCCTTGAGGTAGGGCAACACCATATAATAGATCCTATTATGGAAGGGTTCCGCTCCTATTCACTTGCCTCTTCGAGGGGGCATCCTCCTATTGAGCTACTGCTCCAAATACAATATTTGTCTTTATGTCTCATTACATTGCTTGAACTCATTTATATAGTGCTACCATCACCTAAGAACATTCTAGAGGAGAAATCTTCTAGAAGTAGCTAGAGAAGTAGTAGGGGGGCCCAGAGGGCCCATAGTGATAATAGTGGAGGTCATTCAATGTAAGGTGGACTAGGTCCACTATATTATTACATAAGACCCACTATAGTAGTTAGATATAATAAATGTAAGACGATTTCTTAGAAGGTTCTACTTCTAGAAGATTCCTCCTATAGAATGTTCTTAGGTGATGGTAACACTATATAAAGGAGTTTAAGCAATGTAATGAGACATGAAGAGAATTAATGTATTTGGAGATGAAGCTCAATAGGAGGATGCCCCCTCGAAGAGGCAAGTGAACAGGAGAGGATCCCTTCCATAATAGGATTCATTGTATGGTGTTGCCCTACCTCAAGGGTTTGGTAATAATAAAGTGTGTTTTCTTCTATCTTGCTTAGTGGATCTATTGTGTATTCAGTATTTGTGGTTATTATATTGGTAGATCTATTCATGTTCTTAACAATTGGTATCAGAGCATTTTCCTTGGCCGGAGTTGTGGACAACTATTTTTGCAGATTTTTTTTTTTCGGAGAAGAAAAAAGAGGGCCGCGACATTCCAGACATTTTCAGTATATTTCTGTACAACATTTGTAGAAAATGATTGTATATCTGAGTTCCTCTCAAAAAACACCCAAGTTAAAAAAAAAAATCGTCTGAAACGAAGTCTGGAAGGTCAAGATATTGAGGTTTTAAAATCTGTAATTTTTGAGAGTTTTTTCTATGGACGGCGGCACGATTTATTTTTATTTCTGTAGAATTTGGAGGCCAAATTTACCCAAATAAATTATAGATCTGAGTTCTTCTCACAATTTCACCCAATTTCAAAAAAAAAATCAGCCGAAAAGGAATCCGGGAAGTGAAGTTATGAGCATTTTAAGTTCAACAGGTTTTTAGGGTTTTTCCAGAAAAAACCGCGATTTTCTGCCGAAACTTATTGGGTTTATTTTTTGAGTTTTTTTGTGAAGGCTGCAGGACTTAAGAGTTCATAGGGTGATCAGATGGCTATTTCGTCTCAAACCTTGAAAGAAATTCTTGAATCATTCAAAGCCCAATTGGATGATAGATTGGATGCATTTGCACATGACCTCACAAACAGCCTCACACACAGCCTGACATACGGCCTCAATGATAGTTTTCGTAGTATTTAAGATTCATTGAACAATATGCATGAGAGATTTCTTATGCAGAGCCTCATGAATAAATATAATCAAGAAAGATATGTTTGGTATGATTTTGAGGACGATTGTGATGAGTGATATATGGATAGTTGTCATTTCTGGGATGACAACCACTTCCATATTTTATTTGATGACTCTACTCCACCTTCTGTAGAGAACATTAATGTCTCAAATCAGGAGCTAGTTACTAGCATTCAGTCTACATATTCTACAGTGGTATTATTCCTTCTAGATTCTGCTACGACCATTTTCCCCTATGTGGATGGATCTTCTTATTTGGATCCACATGATAGGTGTCAGTCTTTGGAGCATCATTTGGAGTTGGTTATTGGGTTCCAAAATCTTCTACGGGGAGTTCACATGAGCACTTGGACATGGGACCCGAGCTTACAATGGTGGTTGGACTACTTCAGCATGGTGGATTTCCTTTCTACATGAGACTTTGGTTCTTCAGTCTTCTTCAGCATTACAGTCCACAATTATCCATGGGACCCTGGTATATGGTTGTACATCAAGCGTTGAGGACAACACTTTCATACAGGGAGGGAATGTAAAGTAGCTAGAGAGGTAGTGGGGGGGCCCAGATGGCTCATACTGATAATAGTGGAGGTCATTCAATGTAAAGTGGACTAGGTCCACTATATTATTAAATAAGGCCCACTATAGTAGTTAGATATAATAAATGTAAAATGACTTCTTAGAAAGTTCTACTTCTAGAAGATTTCTCCTCTAGAATGTTCTTAGGTGATGGTATCACTATATAAAGGGGTTTAAGCAATGTAATGAGACATGAAAAGAATTAGTGTATTTGGAGTGGTAGCTCAATAGGAGGATGCCCCCTCGAAAAGGCAAGTGAACATGAGAGGATCCCTTCCATAATAGGATCCATTGTATGGTGTTGTCCTACCTCAAGGATTTGGTAATAATAAAGTGTGGTTTCTTCTATCTTGCTTTGTGGATCTATTGTGTATTCAGTATTTGTGGTTATTATATTGGTAGATCTATTCAAGTTCTTAACAATAGCTAGAGAGGGCCATTACACAACCCAATAGATCTATTCAGGTAGGGCAACACAGACCCAATATTTCATAAGGGGGATGGAATGTAAGGTAGCTAGAGAGGTAGTGGGGGGGCCCAGAGGGCCCATAGTGATAATAGTGGAGGTCATTCAATATAAGGTGGACTAGGTCCACTATATTATTAAATAAGACCCACTATTGTAGTTAGATATAATAAATGTAAGAGGACTTCTTAGGAGGTTCTACTTCTAGAAGATTCCTCCTCTAGAATGTTCTTAGGTGATGGTAGCACTATATAAAGGGGTTCAAGCAATGTAATAAGACATGAAGAGAAATATTGTGTTTGGAGCGGTAGCTCAATAGGAGGAAGCCCCCTCGAAAAGGCAAGTGAACAGGAGATGATCCCTTCCGTAATACGATCCATTGTATGGTGTTGTCCTACCTCAAGGGTTTGGTAATAATATTGTGTGGTTTCTTCTATCTTGCTTATGGATCTATTGTGTGTTCAGTACTTGTGGTGATTATATTGGTATATCTATTCAGGTTCTTAACAAATGGTATCAGAGCACTTTCCTTAGCCGAAGTTGTGGGCAACTATTTTTTTTTTTTTTGCAATTTTTTTTTTTTCGGAGAAGAAAAAAGAGGGCCGTGACATTCCAGACATTTTCAGTATATTTCAGTGCAAAAATTGCAGAAAAGGGTTGTAGATCTGAGTTCCTCTCAGAAAAACACGCAAGTTGAAAAAAAAAATTGTTTGAAACGGAGTCCGTAAGGTCAAGATATTGAGGTTTTAAAATCTGCAAATTTTCAGGGTTTTTTCTACGGACGGCGGCGCGATTTTGTTTTATTTCTGTAGCATTAGGAGATCGAATTTGCCCAAGTAAATTACAGATCTGAGTTCTTTTCACAATTTCACCCAATTTAAAAAAAAAAATCAGTCGAAACGAAGTCCGGGAAGTGAAGTTATGAGCATTTTAAGTTCAGCAGTTTTTTTGGGTTTTTCCAGAAAAAGATGCGATTTTCTGCCGAAACTTATTGGGTCTATTTTTTGGGTTTTCAGATGGCTATTTCTTCTCAAAACCTGAAAGAAATTATTGAATCATTCAAATCCTTATTGTTTCACACATTGGATGAGAGATTGGATGTGTTAGCATAAGGCCTCATAAACAGCCTCACAAATATCATCACAGATGGTCTCAATGACAATTTTCGTAGTATTCAAGATTCATTGAACAACATGCAGGAGATATTTCTTATGTAGGGCCTCAGTGATGAATATAATCAGGAAATATATGCTTGGTATTATTTTGAGGCAGATTGTAATGATTGGTATATGGATAGTTGTCATTTCTGGGATGACAACCACTTCCATATTTTATTTGATGACTCTACTCCACCTTCTGTAGAGAACATCAATGCCCCACATCAAGAGCTAGTTATCAGCGTTCTGTATGCATATTCTACAGTGGTATTATTCCTTCCAGATTCTGCTATGACCCTTTTCCACGATGTGGATGAATCTTCTTGTTTGGATCCACATGATAGGTGTCAGTCTTTGGAGCATCATTTGGAGTTGGTTATTGGGTTCCAAAATCTTCTACGGGGAGTTCACATGAGCACTTGGACATGGGACCCGAGCTTACAATGGTGGTTGGACTACTTCAGCATGG
>ML785942.1:253596-311588 GCA_009831015.1 Picea engelmannii
GTAGAACCTTCTAATAAGTCCTCTTACATTTATTATATCTAATTACCCATTTATTATATCTAACTACCATAGTGGGTCTTATTTAATAATATAGTAGACCTAGTCCACCTTACATTGAATGACCTCCACTATTATCACTATGGGCCATCTAGGCCCCCCACTATCTCTCTAGCTACCTTACATTCCATCCGCTTTATGAAAGCGTTGTCCTCAACGCTTGATGTAAAACCATATACCAGGGTCCCATGGATAATTGTGGACCGTAATGCTGAAGAACACTGAAAAACCAAAGTCCCATGTAGAAAAGAAATCCACCATACTCAAGTAGTTCAACCACCATTGTAAGCCCGGGTCCCATGTCCAAGTGCTCATGTGAACTCCGCGTAGAAGATTTTGGAACCCAATAACCAACTCCAAATGATGCTCCAAAGACTGGCACCTATCATGTGGATCCAAATAAGAAGATCCATCCACATAGTGGAAAAGGGTCATAGCAGAATCTGAAAGGAATAATATCACTGTAGAATATGCAGACTGAACGCTGGTAACTAGCTCCTGATCTGGGACATTGATGTTCTCTACAGAAGATGGAGTAGTGTCATCAAATAAAATATGGAAGTGGTTGTCATCCCAGAAATGACAACTATCCATATATCAATCATCACAATCGTCCTCAAAATCATACCAAGCATATCTTTCTTGATTATATTCATTCATGAGGCTCTGCATAAGAAATCTCTCTTGCATGTCATTCAATGAATTTTGAATACTATGAAAACTATCATTGAGGCCATATGTGAGGCTGACTGTGAGGCTATGTGTGAGGTTTTTTGTGAGGCCATGTGCAAATGCATCCAATCTGTCATCCAATTGGGCTTTGAATGATTCAAGAATTTCTTTCAAGGTTTGAGAAGAAATAGTCATCTGAGGACCCTATGAATTCTTCGGTCCTGCAGCCGTCACAGAAAAACTCAAAAAATAAACCTAAGAAGTTTTGGCAGAAAATCGCGGCTTTTTCTGGAAAAACCCTAAAAAACTGCTGAACTTAAAATGCTCATAACTTCACTTCCCGGAATCCGTTTTGGCTGATTGTTTTTTTTAAATTGGGTAAAATTGTGAGAAGAAATCAGATATGTAATTTATTTGGGCAAATTCGGCCTCCAAATACTACATAAATAAAAATAAATCGCGCCGCCGTCCGCAGAAAAAAACCCTGGAAAATTGCAGATTTTAAAACCTCAATATCTTGACCTTCCGGACTCTGTTTCGGACGATTTTTTTTTTAACTTGGGTTTTTTTCTAAGAGAACTCAGATATACAACCCTTTTCTGCAAATTTTGCACAGAAATATACTGAAAATGTCTGGAATGTCGCGGCCCTCTTTTTTCTTCTCCGAAAAAAAATCTGCAAAAATAAAAAATAGTTGCCCACAACTCCGACCAAGGAAAGTGGTCTGATACCAATTGTTAGGTACCTAAACTAGATCTGCAAATATACTTCAGAAATAACCAAGAATAAACCATAAACCATTCACTATAACATGAACACAAGAAATAGAGAAAACCATTAGGGTAGGGAAACACCATACAATGGATCCTATTATGGAAGGGATCATCTCCTGTTCACTTGCCTCTTCGAGGGGGCATCCTCCTATAGAGCTACTGCTCCAAATACAATATTCATTAATACCACTTGCATATTGTTCTTGTATATATATTGTGGTGCTTTTGTATTCAGTCTTTGGTTCTTAACAATTGGTATCAGAGCACTTTTCTTGGCCGGAGTTGTGGGCAAATATTTTTTATTTTAGCATATATTTTTTTTGGAGCAGAAAAAAGAGGGCCGCGACATTATCGAAGTTTTCGGTATATTTCGGTGAAAAATTTACAGAAAAGGGTTGTATATCTGAGTTCCTCTCAGAAAAATATCCAATTTATAAAAAAAAACGACCGAAACGGAGTCTGGAAGGTCAAGATATTGAGGTTTTAAAATCTGCAATTTTTCAGGGTTTTTTCTGCGGACGGCAGTGCGATTTTTTTTTTATTTCTGTAGCATTTGGATGCTGAATCTTCCCAAATAAATTACAGATCTGAGTTCCTCTAGCTACCTTACATTTTAAGAACCTGAATAGATCTATCAATATCACTATTCCTCTCAAAAAATTGGTATTTGTTCCTTACATTTTTATCAATTTCTGATACCAATTTGTTAAGAACCAAATACCTGAATACAAAGTATCACAATAGATCCAAAGATATATGAATATAATCACCACCCAAGATCTATGAAACCATAAAGAAAACCACACTTTATTATTACCAAACCCTTGAGGTAGGGCAACACCATACAATGGATCCTATTATGGAAGGGATCATCTCCTGTTCACTTGCCTCTTCGAGAGGGCATCCTTTTATTGAGCTACCACTCCAAATACAATACTTCTCTTCATGTCTCATTACATTGCTTGAACCCCTTTATATAGTGCTACCATCACCTGAGAACATTCTAGAGGAGTAATCTTCTAGAAGTAGAACCTTTTAAGAAGTCCTCTTACATTTATTATATCTGACTACCCATTTATTATATCTAACTACCATAGCGGGCTTTATTTAATAATATAGTGGACCTAGTCCACCTTACATTGAATGACCTCCACTATTATCACTATGGGCCCTCTGGACCCCCCCACTACCTCTCTAGCTACCTTACATTGAGCATGGTAGAAACTGTTTGATTACTAGTCATTGAGGTATATCATTAACAGATGGAAGGGGACCCACGGATGATGAATATGGATCCCAAAGTACCTAGTACAATCTAGTGAGTGTGAATAGAGGATTTTATGTTTAACACTCATAGAATCAATCAATCATGATTCAAGGATGTAAACCCACTCTCAATCGTGAGGAGGCCTTCCACTAAGGACTGCAAGCCCCAATGTACTATCTAGTTCTAGTTTTGTCTCCTACATAATGTGTTGAAGTCAATAGGAAGAGATCCATCAAAGGATGGCCTTCATGTATCCCCCCTCAATTGACACAAAATATACAATGAGAGATGATATGAAGAGAGAGTATCACTAAGTAGAACTAACACAAGGATGGCTGACTCAGAAAGTCAAGAAAATAGCAGATGGTCAAATCATGATTAAACTTCCCTTCAACATATAGCATAACACAATGGTGACTTGGCGGAAAGACAAAAGAGCTAGAAAAATATAGTAGAACAATGAAGGAGGCATTGAAGCACTCTCCATGATGGTTGGAAGAGTAACTAGTTGGAAGAGTATCTCTGACTCTTATCACTAGGATGGATCCTAGGAAATAAAAAAATCCATTTGTATGATGAGGACTCAAACATGTGCCATGTTTAAAGTTTAATCAACTGAAACTTTCATTTTGAGAATAGACCAGTGGTGAAAAACCCCCACTCTTTTATTTTTATTTTTGGATTTTTGACCTCCTTCATGGTTTAATGAGCGCAAAAGAGGAATAAAAGTATTCTTTGTCTCCTTCATGGTGTAATGATCACGAAAGAATGATGCAACTAAGATCCGTATGTACCTTTTTTGTGTCCTTTTACGTGTCCAAAAAGGAGATAAAATTGAACTTGGTAATGTATTTTGCGTGCTATTTTACGAGTCTAAAAGAAAGATAAAAGTATACTTAGCGAGAGAGAATGAGTGGCTTAACAACCTACTCCTACGTTCCAAGTTCATGGAAATGACCTAAGAAAAATGAAAGTAAATGGTACAAGCAAGTGATATTCACTCTTAATAATTGTTTGATCCCTGTGTAGGTGGATGCAAAATGGAGGCCAAATAATGCAATAGGTTGATGGTCAATGCTACTACTATAACGATATGCAAGATCTAGGAAAACAACATTGCATCGATGTGAGACGTGACATGAGAAACAAATGCATAAGTGACCATTAGGAAACATTAAAATTGTTTGGGAACCCCCACAAAAGGTGGCTAGAATATATATGAAGAGAGGAGAATGAGGCTCAAACATAAAATAATGGTGGGACTAAAGGAGGGTTCCTATGCCTACAAGAAAAATCCAACATGGGAACTGAATGGAAATACGGGTGCTAACTATGGTTCCTATGAAGGGTGGGCATTAGTAGATAAGTAAAAACGTGAAAATGTATTGGCTAATGTCGCAACCATTCGAGATTGAACCTAAGGCATAGTGTTGAATTTATGTATTGTTAATAATGAAAGGTGGGAGATGCACGGAAAAACCTATCAATTTACTGAAGTTGGGGAACATGTACCTCAAGTTTAGTGGATGTCTCCATCTTTGTAACAAAAATTCATTGTCATCCTATCAAGGTGCATATAATAGATTCCAAGGTCAACTAATTAAAAAATTGCACTAAAATAATAATGAGCTCAAACAATTAATAAAAATCCCACTTACTTGGTCTCATAGGGAAACTCGTTTTTCATTTTTCCAAGAGAGGAGTGTTAAGAGATTGTGGATAAATCTCTCTTCCAAGTGTAAGTGTGGACCTAATATTTTAAGTGTGGAACTATGGGTTTAAGGTAAGTATTTTTACATGATCACATTTTAAGCATTTTTGTGCCAATGGGTTTCTTGGGTTTTGTTTCTAGGATGTAGGTAACCAACCAATATGATTGAATGGAAGTGAATAGACAATGAATATGATGATTATGATTCCCAAGGGGATGTAGTGACCTTGGAAGCTGTCCGAGAGTGTGGGACACTCAAAGTATTTCATTTTCTTCTACTTGAATCTCATGAGTATTTGTTTCACCAACTCATTCAGTACTGGGACCCTAACGAGGAATGCTTTATTGTCCAGGGTAAATTAATTTTCTAAAGCTAGAAATGGATAATGTGGACTTCAATAACTAGAGTGCCAACAATCTCTTCTGTGAAACATGCTGCAGGAGCATCGCTCCACCTCAGCATGTGCCAACTAATTAACACACGTGGTGCGCATTCAATGAAGGTGAGTCATCGTCCTCTCATTTTTCCTTGAGAATCCAAGATGTGATCCAGGCATTAATTGAATACAAGATGGAAGAGCCAAATCGTGCTTTCACACAAGCTGGAGATAAGGTCACCATTAATAGGTTGATGGTAGAAGGGATCTCCATCCGACTTGGAGAAGATTTCCATCATTGTGATTTGCCTTTTTGATAGGAATTTTGAATGGTGATTTGACACCATTAGTTTAGCTTGCGAGGGAATCTCATAAAGACCCTCTTATATAACTCTTTGTATTGTATGAAAAGTAGAGGTTGGTCAGGTTGGATAAGTCATGTTGTAGGGAGAGAAATGCAGAGAGACGAGATTCAGTTGCAGCTTGGATTCTACTATTCTAATTTGGTGTTCTACCATTAATAGAAAATGACAGTTTTTCCTGTTTTATCTTTTTTTTCAATGGGTGGTGTGTTATGGATGTCTTTTACATGCATTTGAATTGTATATGAATGTTAGAAATCATCTGCATCGATAGGGATATTATTTTCTATCCGAGAGTGTGTTGAGTGATGTCTGGTTCTCTAGGCTAAGTGCAAGGAGTGTGCGGTAGAGAGAGGAAACTTTGTGATCTGACGCAAGGGGTGTGTGTCTGAACTCAATGGAGTTAGAATAGAAGATACTAGGAGGGAACACCATATTAGTTTACGAACTCAGGGAGAAATTTCAAGGTGGTTAAGTACCCTGGAAGGACAGATTCTGTAGGGAGAAGCACAGTTCAGAGTTACTGAACACTTTGAAACACTCTTCCATGAGGGCATCAAGATAGTGTGAACATGCACAAAAACAAAATGGTTGAAGGTGTTGGAGAATCCTAGAATTGTTGAACATTATGGTGAAGGAATGCTTTGCAAGAAGTGTGTCGACAAAGGAAAGGAGATGCCTTAAACCTTTCTATAAGGATAAGGGAGAAGCCGTTGAAGAAATGAGACAAGCACAAGCAGTGCATATAAGGTGTTGTAAGTTCACCTTACAAGCTCAGGAAGAAGGGCGAGAAGCCACCAAGAGGGCATGCAAAACTCGTGGAGGAACTGAGAACCTTGAAGGTTTTCAAGTCGAGAAAATTTGTAGGAGAGTTGCACAGATTTCTGCAAGGAGTGCATAATGTATTTCGAGAACAGCCTAAGTCTCGAAAGGTGAATTTGCACTAAGTGTGAAAAGGAGTCGAGGACTTGCCGAAGTCCTGAATGCATATAAATCATCCATTATCGACGAGAAGACAGGTGGAAGAACATCAAGAATTTTGGGAACATGAACTTCAGAAGGTTTGTCGAGAGCAAGCAAAGATCTTCATGAAGTCACAAAGAGCAGTTTCATTCTGGACAATTGGATCCAAAGGAAACATGGTAGAGAACCACACAGTTTGGGAAAGTCGACGAAGGAATAACCGAGAGGAGGACTCGCAAATTTCAAACTCACGAAGTTGATCATAGTCGTTGACCGCCAGAGAGACGTGGAACATAGATCTTGTCCCTAGGAATTCACCGACTCATAAATCGGGAAAGGGAGAAGGAAAGATCTCATGAAAGTCCTGAAGCATGGGGTCACGAAGGGAATTAGTGTATAGACATAGATCGTGGACACATCAAGGGAGGATATTAGCATTGAGAGCTAGCGCATATTTGTGTAAGAGTTAAAAGCGCATGGAGAGGGTCCACAGGTGTCCCATAGTGGGTTTCAAGGAAGAAAAAGGCCCTATGCCAAGTTAAATCGATTCCATCAGGAGCCCAATGAACTGGTTGGTTCGATGACTTGAACGATCCTATATCAGGAGGTCATGTCAGCCCGGAAAGAGTTGGAGGGGAAGTTGACACCACAACAATACAAAGACTTATACAAGAGTGGATTTTCGATATTTTCCCTCCAACTACTCTAGAGCTATCCTATCGAAATAAAAGCATTCAACTACTAGAATTTATTACAATAAATATTTGTGACAGATAGATAAGATCAAACACATCGAATTTGTATTGCACATGAATTCATTAAAATAAAATACATTTTCCGATGATTTCATGTGATCACCCACCTAAAAAAATTAAAGATGTTCCTTAATTACAGTTCTTTTCAACAGATTGGCATGCTACGGCTTCTTCAAAATTTAAAATTTACTTCAAAATGTGTGCTAGTGCACCTAGCTTTCCTCCGCTCATACTTTGCTGGCGATGCTCCTACATCATACTCCTCTCGCTAAAAAATTCATGGACTCTTGTCCATGAGCTCCTCCACTGACCTTCCATGCTTCTAGATATCCACTTCACTTACCCAACTGACATATTCTATTGGGCGTCCCTTCCATTTTACCAAATACTCAAAATATTTTTTCCTTCTGGTATTCTTACCGATTATGCTATCTACAATATGCTCCATTTGTGACTTCTCTGCTACAGGCATCTACTTTTTCCAATGGATTTCTTTATGATATTATGATCCTCTAGTTCCATCTTCCTTATAAGGATATGAGTCTACAATTTTGAATATGGGTGATATACCCACATCTTTTGTCATCTCTATCTCATAAACATTCTCACCAAATCTCCTTAGGATCTTGCACGGTCCTATATTCTTCAAATTTATTTTATTATATATTCCTCTCAGGAACCTCTCCTTCCTAAGATGTGATAGAGCTTGATCTCCAACTTCAAATTTAATCCTCCTCCTATGTTGATTATCTATGCATTTATATTCGCTATTGCTCCTCTACAACTCCTCCTTCATCTGATTATGAAGCTTCTTCATTCCTAAAATGAATTATTCAGCTCCAATTCTTCTGAATTCACTCTGATCCATATCCCTTAACTCTGATACTCCCGTTGGATTCATTCCATACACTATCTGAAATGGACTTTTTCTAGTACTTATGTTCACTGATTCATTGTATGCAAACTCTTCTTGTGCTAGAATCTAATCCCACTGCCTATGATGTTCAGTGACCAAACTTCTCATCAAATATCCTAAAATCCGATTCACCACCTCATTCTTTCCATCCGTTTGAGGGTGATATATAGAACTAAACGAAATTTTTGTTCGTAGATTCTTCCACAATGTTCTCCAGAAATGAACAACAAACTTCGTATCCATGTCTAAAATAATACTCCATGGTGACAACCATTCTCTGATTTCTCTCACTTTTTCGCGATCCATCTTCAAATCATTCAAAGAGATAAAAAAAACCCAAATAAATGAGTTATGTCTTCATAAAAGAGGATTTATTTAAATTAATCAGCATCTTCTCCCGCTGCAACCTCCTCATCACTAATGTTAAGTGCCTTAGATGCTCGTCTTCGGTTTTGTTGAAGACCAGTATATCATCCAGATATACGATCACAAACTTACCAATAAAATATTTCAACACTTCATTCATCAACCTCATAAAAGTACTCAAGGCATTTGTTAAGCTAAATGACATAACAAGACATTCATACAAACCCTCATTTGTTTTGAAGGTATTTTTCCACTCATCACCTTCTCTCATCCTTATCTGGTGATATCCACTTTTCAAATCTATCTTTGAAAACAAATTCCCTCCACTTAAGCAATCCATCAAGTCATCAATCCTTGGTAGTGGAAATCTTTACCTAATGGTGATATTTTTTATGGCCCTTGAGTCTGTACACATTCTCCATCCTCCATCCTTCTTCAGACTCAACACAATTGGTACTATGTAAGGACAAGATTTCTCTGACTAAACCTTTTTCTAACAGATCCTGAACTTGTCTCTTTACATCCTCATTCTCTTTAAGTGTCAATATGTACGCTTCTTTGTTCGACTGAATTGCTCCTATTATTAATTCAATGTGATTACTAATACTTCTGATAGGTGGAAATGGGCTTGGAAACTCATCCACTACTATGTCAACAAAATTTTCCAATAGCTCTTGAATTTCCTCAGGTAGTTCCTCCATAGAATTACTTGTAAGGATAACTTTTTTCTTCCTCACTACAAAAAACTGCATCTCCTGTTCCTTCTTAACTTCACTCAGGAGTTCCTTCCCACTCATGAGAAGTATGCTTGTGTTGGCTTCCTCCTTCACTTTATTCTCCTCAATTGACAACAACATGTGTGTCCTGCCATTCTTCTCCAAAGTATAAGTATTCTTTCTCCCATAATGAATGACATTCCTATCATAATGCCATAGTCTTCCCAACAAAACATGACATACATCCATGGGAATCGCATCACACAAAATCTCATCCCTATATCCTCCTATTTTAAATTCAGCAATGCATTGTTTAGTTACTATTACCTAATGAACTTTCTGCAGCCATGAGACTTTATACAACATCGGATGTCCAGTCATCTCCAACTCCAATTTCTCCACTATCTCTATGGATACTAAGTTATCAGTCCTCCCATTGTCAATTATCACCTTGCCTACTCTGTCTTTAGTCTTGCAATTTGTCCTGAACAAATTGTTACTCTGCAATGACTTTTCAACGTCTGGCTATGGTTTTAATAGAACCTTCTTCATCATCAAATATATCCCATCGTTTTTTCCTTCTGCTTCAACATCTCGCTTCTGCACTTCTGAAATGTGAGCTTCACCTCCTTCTTTATTTCTCTCGGGGCATTCCCAAGACATATTTCTTGTCTTTCCACAGGAATAATACTTCACCTCTCCTCCTCTTCCTCTTCCTCTAGGAAAAGAGTTTCTACCACCACTTTGTCTCCCTCAGGAACTTCCTCCTCTTTTGGAGTGACTATGTGGTTTCTTTGTATCACCATTGGGCATATGTGCCTTGTCATGGGAAATTCCCTTGCCTATGTTTAACTTTTACCTATCCTTTGTTGACTCTACTTTCTGGACAACTTCTCTTTTTCTTTCAGCGCAATATGATAAGCATCCTCCACTGTCCTTACTGGCATCATGCTAATTTCATCTTGGATTTTGTATCTCAAGTCATTTATATACCTGGAAATGTTTTCCTCGTCTCTCTCTCTTTGCCCAACCCTGATGTTCAGTCTATAGTAATCCTTTGTGTATTCTTTCACATTCCTTCCTTTCTACCTTAGGTTCTGCAATATCCTGAACAAATTTATCTGATAGTCTTTGGGTATGAATTTAGCCTTTATCTTGGCTACCATTCTATCCCAGCTCTTAATGTTTTGTTTTCCCTTGCTCCTTCTGTCATCCTGTAGTTCATCCCACCATAGTGTTGCATGTCCTTTCAACCCAGTGACAATGTGTTTCACCTTTTTCTCCTCATCGACATATTCATAGTTGAAATACTTGTCCATTTCTTGTATCCAATCAAGCAATTATTTGACATCCAAATTACCTTCATAAATTGGGATGTCTATCTTTTCCCTAGCTCCCAACTTAACAACCACTCTCAGCAAGGGTTCTTCTACAGCATCCTCTCCTATAGATTCTACAACTTCAATTTATTCATTCTCTGCATCACTAACATCTCCATCATTAGGTGCTCTCCTTTGTGTTGTTTCCATGGCATCCATCCTTGCTATGAATTCTTGCATCTCCATTTCCATAGCTCTATTTTATACTGGTGGCTTTGGATGTCTCCTAGGAGGCATTTTTCTGATGTATCTGATACCGCTGATGATATCAGGTTACTTCCATGTCTCCCCTCTCCTTTACCTGAAACAAAATTTAGGCTCTGATACCACTTGATGCAAACACCCCCCCTTCTCTCCTCGGGGTTGCGAGACCTCCCGATCTTGGATATTCAAATTCCTTGAACCAAATTGGTTCTTCGGGTTTTCAACATACCCTGAAAAATTACTACACACATAAACATGTCCCTTTGATGTTACCTGCAGGTTCAACTTACCCACAACTCTGCTTGCCGACACTTGGCAACACCAACCATACGAGTTCTATCCCACGCTAGACTCTTCTCCTATGTGACTGTGGGTTAAAACATCAGGCCAAACCCCTCGCAAATTCGGGCTTTGGAAATATGGCGACCTCTTCCTTTATTTCCTTCCAAACCACATTTACCCGAATTCACAGATCTCTCCCACGTATCTCCCTGGATCTGAGGTTCCAGCTGCACTTTAGGTTTCACGACTTCGTGAAACTTCACTTACTCCACAAGCAACTCCTACAGACCTATAACTCCTAGATTTTTTAATCTGTTGCCACTTGTCTCCATGCAGCCAATGATTAACATTCACCTCGTGACTTCACAACTTTTTGACCTCGACGATCCCGCTTCTCAATACTTCGAAACACTATGAACTTTGAAATGTCAAAATGCTTCATAGCTTATTCTCTGTACAACTTTTCCCGGATCTGATGGTCTGGAATGATCCCAATCCCTCCTGGATGGATCTTGCTCATTAATTTTGGGAAACCTTAAGGGATTCCTCCCTTTGAAGATTTCTCACCGCACTTCCTTCTGAGCTTGTTCCTCTCGAACGTTTGCCTCCTTAGAATGTTCTCTTTGACACTTAGCTGAAATTTCAACCTGTGCACGCCTTGAAATAGGTCCTCCTCCAGATCTTATCTTATGTTTGGGAAAATTTCACTACTCCTCCTGAGATTCTAAGTCAAAAGACTCTGTCATGCACTCCTTGTAGACAAACTTTTAAAGGTTTGTTGAGAGCAAGCAAAGATCTTCATGAAGTCGCGAAGAGCGGTTTCATTTTGGACCATTGGATCCAGAGGACACATGGTAGAGAACCACGTAGTTTGGGAAAGTCGAGGAGGGAATAATCGAGATTGGGACTCATGAATTCTAAACTCATGAAGTCGATCACAGTCGTTGATTTCCAGAGAAATATGGACCATAGATATGGTCCCTAAGAATTCACCGATTCAAAAATCGGGAAAGGGAGAAGGAAAGATCTCAAGAAAGTCTTGAAGCACGGAGTCACGAAGGGAATTGGCACATGGACATAGACCATGGACACATCAAGGGAGGAGCTTAGCATTGATATATATCGCCTATTGGTGTAAGAGTTAAAATCATAAGGAGAGGGTCTGCAGGTGTCCCATAGTGGGTGTTGATGAAGCAAAAGGCCCTATGCCATGTTAAATTGGTTCCATCAGGAGCCCAATGAACCAGTTGGTTTGATGACTTGAACGATCCTAGACTGGGAGATCGTGTCAGCCCAGAAAGAGATGGAGGGGAGGTTGAAACCCCAACAATACAAAGATTTATACAAGAGGGGATTTTCGATATTTTCCCTCCAACTACTCTAGAGCTATCCTATTGAAATAAAAGAATTCAACTATTATAATTTATTACAATAAATATTTGTGACATATACATAACATCGAACACATCAAATTTGTACTGCACATGAATTCATTAAAATAAAATACATTGTCTGATGATTTCATGTGATCATCCGCCTAAAAAAATTAAAGATGTTCCTTAATTACAATTCTTTTCAAAAGATTGACATGATACGCCTTCTTTAAAATTTAAAATTTTCTTCAAAATGCACGCTAGTGCGCCTAGCTTTCCTCTGCTCATGCTTTGCTGGCGATGCTCCTACATCATACTCTTCTCACTAAAAAATTCATCGACTCTTTTCCATGAGCTTCTTCACTGACCTTCCATTCTTCTAGATATCTGCTTCACTTACCCAATTGGCATCTTCTATTGGGCGTCCCTTCCATTTTACCAAATACTCAAAATATTTTTTCCTTCTAGTATTCTTACGAATTCTCTGATCTACTATCTGCTCCATCTATGACTTCTCTACTACAGACATCTTCTTTTTCCAATGGATTTCCCTATGATATTATGATCCTCTGGTTCCATCTTCCTTATAAGGATATGGGTTTGCAATTTTGAATATGGGTGATATACCCACATCTTCCGGCATCTCTATCTCATAAGATTTCTCACCAAATCTCCTTAGGATCTTGCACGGTCCTATCTTCTTCAACTTCAGTTTATTATATATTCCTCTCAGGAGCCTCTCCTTCCTAATATGTGATAGAACTTGATCTCCAACTTCAAATTTAAGTCTCCTCCTATGTTGATCATCTATGTGTTTATATTTTCTATTTCTCCTCTATAAATCCTCCTTGATCTGATTATGAAGATTTTGCATTCCTACAATGAAGTCTTCGGCTCCAATGCTTCTGAATTCACTCTGCTCCATATCTCTTAACTCTGACACTCCGCTTGGATTCATTCCATACACTATCTGAAATGGAATGTTTTTGGTACTTTTGTTCACTAATTCATTGTATACAAACTCCACTTGTGCTAGAATCTGATCCCACTGGCTATGATGTTCTGTGACCAAACTTCTCAGCAAATATCCTAAAATTCGATTCACCACCTCAGTCTTTCCATCCGTTTGAGGGTGATATGTATAATTAAAGGATATTTTTGTTCCCAGCTTATTCCAAAATGTTCTCCAGAAATGACCAACAAACTTGGTATCCATGTCTGAAACAATACTCCATGGTGACGACCATTCTCTGATTTCTCTCACTTTTTCGGGATCCATCTTCAAATCATTCGAAGATATAAAAAAACACAAATAAATGAGTTATTTCTTCATAAAAGAGGATTTATTTAAATTGATCAGCATATTTTCCCACTACAACCTCCTCATCACTAATGTTAAGTGCCCTCGATGCTCGTCTTTAGTTTTGTTGAAGACTAATATATCATCCAGATATATGATCACAAACTTATCAATAAAATATTTCAACACTTCATTCATCAACCTCATAAAAGTACTCAAGGCATTTGTTAAGCTAAATGACATAACAAGATATTCATACAACCCCTCATTTGTTTTGAAGGTATTTTTCCACTCATCACCTTCTCTCATCCTTATCTGGTGATATCCACTTTTCAATCTATCTTTGAAAAACATTTCGCTCCACTTAAGAAATCCATCAAGTCATCCAACCTTGGTATTGGAAATATTTACCTACTGGTGATATTGTTTATGGCCCTTGAGTATGTACACATCCTCCATCCTTCTTCATACTTAACACAGTTGGTACTACGCAAGGACTCAAGATTTCTCTGACTAAACCTTTGTCTAACAGATCCTGAACTTGTCTCTTTACTTCCTCATTCTCTTTAGGTGTCATTATGTACTCTGATTTGTTCGACCGACTTGCTCCTATTATTAATTCAATGTGATGGCTAATACTTATGATAGGTGGAAATGAGCTCAGCAACTCATCCACTACTATGTCAACAAAGTTTTCCAACAACCCCTGAATTTCCTCAAGTAGTTCCTCCATAGAAGTACTTGTAAGGATAACTTTTTTCTTCCTCACTACAACAAACTACATCTCTTGTTCCTTCTTAACTTCACTTAGGAGTTCCTTCCCACTCATGAGAAGTATTCTCGTGTTGGCTTTTTCCTTCACTTTCTTCTCCTCAATTCGAAAACAACATGTGTGTCTTTCTGTTCTTCTCCAAAGTATAAGTATTATTTCTCCAATCATGAATGACATTCCTATCATAATTCCATAGTATTCCAAACAAAACATGACATACATCCATGGGAATCACATCACACAAAATCTCATCCCTATATCCTCCTATTTTAAATTCAGTAATGCATTGTTTAGTTACTGTTACCTGATGACCTTTCTGTAGCCATGAGACTTTATACGGAATCGGATGTGCAGTCATCTCTAACTCCAATTTCTCCACTATCTCTGTGGATACTAAGTTATTAGTTCTCCCACTATCAATTATCACCTTGCCTACTCTGTCTTTAGTATTGCAAGTTTCCTTGAACAAATTGTTCCTCTGCAATGACTTTTCAACGTCTGGTTGTTGTTTTAAGAGAACCTTCTTCATCATCAAAGATATCCCATCATTTTTTCCTTCTTCTTCAACATCTCGCTTCTTCACTTTCAAAATGTGAGCTTCACCTCCTTATTTATTTCTCTCGGGACATTCCCAAGACATGTGTCTTGTCTTTCCATTGGAATAACACTTCACCTCTCCTCCTCTTTCTCTTCCACTTCCTCTAGGAAAAGAGTTTCTACCACCACTTTGTCTCCCTCGGGAACTTCCTCCTCTTTCAGAGTGACTATGTCGTTTCTTTGCATCACCTTTGGGCTTATGTGCCTTGTCATGGGAAACTCCCTTGCCTCTGTTTAAATTCTACCTCTCCTTTGTTGACTCTACTTTTTGGCCAACTTCTCTTTTGCTCTCAGCACAATCTGATAAGCATCCTCCACTATCCTTACTGGAATCATGTTGATTTCATCCTGGATTTCGTATCTCAGGTCATTTATGTATTTGGAAACTTTTTCCTCATCTCTCTCTCTTTGCATATCGCTGATGTTCAGTCTATAGAAATCCTCTATGTATTCCTTCAGATTCATTCCTTTCTGCCTCAAGTTATGCAATCTCCTGAACAAATTTATCTGATAGTCCTTGGGTATTAATTTAGCCTTTATCTTGGCTACCATTCTATCCCAACTCTTAATGTTTTGTTTTCCCTTTCTCCTTCTGGCAGCCTATAGTTCATCCCACCATAGTGTTGCATGTCCTTTCAACCTGCTGACAATGTGTTTCACCTTTTTCTCCTCATCGACATCTTCATAGTTGAAATACTTATCCATCGCTTGTATCCAATCAAGAAATTCTTCGACATCCAAATTACCTTCATACATTGGGATGTCTATCTTTTCCCTAGATCCCAACTTAACAACCTCTCTTAGTAAGCATTCTTATGCAACATCCTCTCCTATATATTCTACAACTCCCATATATTCATTATTTGCATCACTAACATCTACATCATTACGTTCTCTCCTTTGCATTGTTTCCATGGCATCTAGCCTTGCTCTAAGTTCTCACATCTCCAATTCCATAGCTCTATTTTCTATGGGTGGATTTGCACGTCTCCTAGGAGGCATTTAGTTGATGTATCTGATGCCACTGATGATATTAGGCTACTTCCCTGTCTCCCCTCTCCTTTACTTGAAAACAAATCCAGACTCTAATACCACTTGACGCGAACCCTCGCCCCCTTCTCTCCTCGAGGATGCGCAAACTCCCGATCTTGGATCTTCAAATTCCTTAAATGAAATTGGTTCTTTGGGATTTCAATAGACCCTAAAAAATTACTACTCACATAGACACATGTCCCTTTGATGTTACCTGGATGTTCAACTTACCCACAACTCTTCTTGCTGACACTTGGCAACACCAACCATACGAGTGCTATCTCGTGATAGACTCTTCTCTTATGTGACCATGGGTTATAACCTTGGGCCAACCCTTCACAACTTCGTTCTTCAGAAATATGGTGACCATTGACTTTGTTTCCTTCTGAACCACTTTTCCCTGAATTCATGGATATCTCCCGCGTATCTCTCTGGATCTAACAATCTAGCCACACTTTGGGTTTCACGACTTCGTGAAACTTCACTTACTCCACACACAACTCTTGCAGACCTATAACTCCTAGATTTTCTAATCCGTTTCCACATGTCTCCATGTAGCCAATGATTAATATTCACCTCGTTACTTCGCAACTTCGCAACCTCGACGATCCCGCTTCTCAACACTTCGAAACACTCTGAACTCTAAAATGTCGAAATGATTTATAGATTATTCTATGTTCAACATTTCCTAGATATCATGGTCTCGAATGATCCCAATCCCTCCTAGACAGATCTTTCTCGTTAATTTTGGGAAACCTTAAGGGACTCCTCCCTTTGAATATTTCTCACCACTCTTCCTTCTGAGCTTGTTCCTCGTGAACGTTTGCCTCCTTAGAATGTTATCTTCGACACTTAGCTGAAATTTCAGCCTGTGCACGCCTTGAAACAAGTCCTCCTCCAGATATTATCTTTTGTTTGGGCAACTTTCTCTACTCCTCTTGAGCTTCTAAGTCAAAAGTCTCTGTAATTCACTCCTTGCAGACAAACTTCCTTCAATCTATCTCTCCAGAACTTTCTGAGTCAAAATGGACTTTGTCATGCACACCTTGCAGAAGCTATGCACTCCTTGCACACATATAAGTTTCATGTTATCTCTTCTGAACCTGTGAGTCGAAACAGACTCTGACCACGCACACCTTACAGACAATATGAACACTTTCACTGGATCATAGAAGAGAAACAATTGAAACTTATCTAAATCTTCATAGATTCATACATTCAACCATGTAAATGCATTCATAAACACAAGAAAAATAAATAACAGATAATTTCAAATAAACAAATAGTACACCATTCATTCATTCATATAGACACGACAAAACCATGCATTTGGGACAATGCTCCTCTGTTATATTCATTCAACTGAAATATACATGTGTTCATAAATTGCTTCTCAGTAGCTCTCAACTCTCAAATACAACGAAAACAACTCTCAATAATTGGAGTGCCAACAACCTCTTCTGGGAAACAATACAAATCTTTATACAAGAGGGGCTCTTACAGATTTTCCTTCCAACTACTCTAGAGTTATCCTCTCGAAATTAAAGAATTCAACTACTAGAATTTATTACAATAAATATTTGTGATAGACAAATTAGATCAAACACATCGAATATGTACTACATGCGACTTCATTAAAATAAAATACATTCTCTGATGATTTCATGTGATCATCTACCTCAAAACATTAAATATGTTCCTTAATTACAATTCTTTTCAAAAGATTGGCATGATACGACTTCTTTAAAATTTAAAATTTAATTCAAAATGTGCTCTAGTGCGCTTAGCTATCCTCCGCTCGCACTTTGCTAGTGATTCTCCTGCATCAACAACCATGGTGGTTAGCATGAGGACTGACTAGCCAATGGCACCCCATTTTGTATATGCACCTCATTTTTTATGGATGTAATCACACTTTGCAAATCTCTCTCTCTCTCTCTATATATATATATATATATGTGTATGTGTGTGTGTGTGTGTGTGTGTGTGTAATCACACTTTGCAAATATATCTCTCTATATATAGAACCCTCCTAAACTCATGAGTAGGTCAGTGGGTGAAAATCTAACCCAAGAAGTAGAATCAATGTTTTAGGTACTATGACTAGCGCCATCAACATATCCCATGTAGACTTAGGAGGACGATCTGACATCTAGAAATAAAGCATAAATCATGATAATAATCTAAATGATATATTCAACACATGAAAAATGAAAAAACGCCACTCCAAAAGAAAAAACACACTTATGTACAAGGCATCATGCGACCATGTGACGTAAGAATAATAATTCTTAAGGTAGATCCCATTGCGAAGCTCCAGAAGATGATTTCCATCATAATCAACTACCTTGTAGGCCCCTATTTTTAATACACATTTAACAATGTAGGGACCATTCCAAAATAGGCTCAAACTTACCTGCACCTAATGTTTCATCATCCTAGTAATAAACGAAAACTAAGTTACCCTTCGACAAGACACGAGGATGGATGGATTTTTCATATTTGTATTTGATGTACTTCTTATGTGTTTCATTGGCCAAAGTAGCATAACAATATTTTTCATCAAGACAAGACAAGTACAAGAGGCGTTCCTCCTCGACAAAGGTGTTAGGTAAGAGTTCTTTGGTAAGTTTCGATGACAAAATTTCACATTCAATTTCTAACAGTGCCTCCAGACTGTAAACAAGTTGAAAAGGTTTAAACCCAGTGGAAATTTTGGAAGAGGTCTGCTATGTCCATAATGCTGAAAATATCATAAGATGCGAGTTGGTCTTTGTAACATCCCTCCAATTTAAATATTTGAGGAAATTTAAGTGGTTCTGATTATTGAATTATGACATTGGGAAAAACTTTGATTAACATTTTGATCACCATAGATAGTTGATGGTGAAAAATATTTATCTAAATATTATTTTTAATTTTATTTTATTTAAAATTTATTGAGATAAATTGATCAGAGAACCCAACTATGATAAGAGAAATAATTTATTTCATGGGAAAAGTGAAAAAAATATAGAAACCGACAGGGTAAAATTGATTTTTTTCCATGAGGACAAGTGTGAACCTACCCCCAAGAGTGTGGGAGGTTAGGAAACAAGCTAGAAAGAATTTATGCCAAGACTCTCAAACGTTAGGGAGAAGGCTAACTGGAAAAGGAAAGAAAAAGACCTAGGCACTCTATTATTCTCATCTTGGTAAAATAAGAGAGAAAGAAGAAAAAGTGTAGTGTAAATAGGACCTTCTTGAGTACTTGTACATAATTAGATCTTGGTGGTTCTGAGAAAGAGCCAAGTTCTGGAAATTAACTGGGAAAGGTTCTTGACATTTTTAGTTTCCTATGGAATTAAGTATTTGGCTCGGGGATGACTAGAGTTAGAAAACTGCGGTTGCTCTAGTATATAGTTGGGAGGAGCTGGAATCTCTCCTCAGTTTATCCTAGTAAATATATTTGGTTCATATATCTGTAACTACCTTTGATATTGTATTTCTTTAGAATTATTAGCTCAAAAGTTTACAGTTCTGGTTGGATGCTAATTTACCTTATCTCTATATATGCTCATAGTAATATATTTCTAGAGATATTGATGTGAAAGTAGAAATAACCAGAGAATTCTTGGTTAGTTCATTACTGCTAACATTTGCAGAGAAGTTTTAAATGGGGAAATAACCAAATAATTCTTAACTAGACCATTCTTTGTAGAGAAAAACTTAAATATTCATATGTCAATATTTTCATTATTGACATAAGAATATTTAAACTATAACCTGACAAGTGTATTGATCGTTGTCAAGGTGAAAAATAATACTCTTAATGTTTCATTTTCACATGACAGGTTAAACAAATCTCAAGCGATGATATTGTTGAAGTATTCTCACAACTCCAAGGTATTATGTAATGAAATTCGCTATACAACATAAATGTCAGATTTTTCCTAGCTAGTATATTAAATTTACATAGTCTGGTTTGATATTTACGTAGCATTGACTCTTTTTCATGACTCTTTCTAGGTTATATTTTTCAATATGGTAGTGGTGTACACCAACCCTTACACAAGTATACCATTTGTCAATACATAAATTGGTCATGTTAGTTCTTAACACTTACTCCTCAATTTCTATTAGCACTCTTCAGGATGGATAAAACATGTATAGACTATCCTAATGTTGAAACCCCCATTAGGTCAATATAATCCTCCCATTTTGTTGGAAAATCCATAACATACATTTGAAACATATCCTCAACAACCATAGGAGAAACATAACTTAAAATCGCACCAGGGTCAATAAAAATAGAGACAGATTTTTTATTTATCTTACCTTCAACTTCTACCATGGTGGACTGATGGTAAGCCTATCAATTTTCCAAGGCTCCAATAATTTTGTGATTTCATCTTTCCATGACATTAACTATTACTTCCTCCTGAACATTTTTCACTGTCGAGTTTTTATTCTTATTCAAAGGGAAATCTCTATACAGGCAAGATTCCTTGCAACCCCAACATTGCAATGGGGGTGTGGCTAATTTTTTTACTGAATCAGTTGGTCTGTTGTTGTTTTGAGTTGATACAATTTGTTGTTTTCCACTAAACTTGTTATGTTTAATAGGTGCACTGTGAGATGCATGGTGTGGGTACTTAAATTGTTTATTTCTAGGATCAAACATACTATTTTTGTTCTTATATTGCGATGTTTTTGTATTCTCATACCTTTGTTTAAAATGGTTATAGCACAATTTAGCATGCCTTATTACCTTGTCCATTGTCTTAGGATGAAGGAAGTTAATTTTATCTTTATATGCTTGAGGCAAACATCTCATGAACCTTTGAACTTTTCTTTCTCTTCTCTAAGGTAAGGTACATACCTCATCAGATTTACAGATTTGGTAACAAAATCTTCGATTATCATTTGCCCTAGTTTAAGTTCATAAAAATCCTTATACTTTTCATCAAAATACCTTTTAGTTAATTGTTTTTTTTTAATTATTTCTTAAATATTTTCCGAGTGAGTTCATTGCTCCTAGTTTTGTTTACTATCTTTGTTTTCTACCACCAAATCACAACTTTCCCATTCAACTGATATACTGCCAATCTAGCCCTTAAATTCCCAAAATAATTACAAAAATGGAAATATTTCCCCATGTTTAGGAGCCATGATTCTTCTCCTTCTTCATTTTCCCCATCAAAACTGGGTGGTTTGATTTTTTTAAATCCACTAGTCAATTCAATTTTATGCCATTTCTTTTTCTTGTTTTTATGTGATTTCTTTTGCAAGGTGATATCTTCTGAATTGTTATTGCTATTTTCCTCAATCATCGATGCTACTTTATCACTAAACACCAGGTGTTCCCTTCTCTTATGAGATTCATCATTATAGAATTCACTCTTATCATTACTAGAGGTCTATCCTACAATCTTATTATGTTTTATCTCAGTCATGTTCTTGAGTAAGATTTCATTTAGTTCCTCTTGCTCCCTACTTGCTTTCAATAATTTTTCATTGTCTACGTTAATACTCCACAACTCAGCCTATATACTTCTCATGGTTTCAACTATATCTAATGAACTTTTCTAAGGTTGTTCGTTGTTCAAATATACATACATTTCAGGTCCACTTGGTGTTGTTTTTCCAGTTTCGTCAACCATGGCATCAATCGTTGTTTTTTTTGATAAGTATAAAAAAAAATCTATGTTAATATTCTTTTCTACATAATTATGCAATAATTTCCTAAATTATTAATGCAACAGTGTCAAATGATTGATCCCATAAGGACCTATTTTTTGGAACCTTCTATGATACCATTTATAACATCACTCCAATTGATTTTTTTATTTTTTTTAAACAGTACCTTTAGTCATTATTTCAACTTTGCTATCGACAAGTGTATTGGTTATCGCCAAGGTGAACAATACTACTCTTAATTTTTTATTTTTACATGACAAGTTAAACAAATATCGAGAAGCGATACTGTTGAAGTATCCTCACAACCCCAAGGTATTATGTAACTAAATTTTCTATACAACATAAATGTCATACTCTTCATAGATAGTATATTTACTTTCCATAGTTTGGTTTGATATTTATAGAGCATTTACTCTTTTTTGCGACTCTTTCTAGGTTATGTTTTTCAAGCTGGTAGTGGCAGACACCAACCCTTACACAAGTATACTATTCATCAATACATAAATTGGTCATGTTAGTTCTTAACACTTACTCCTCAATTTCTATTAGCACTCTTAAGGATGGATAAAACATGTAAAACCTATCCTAAGGTTGAAACCCCCTTCATATCAAGGCTAAATATCACATTCCTTTCCAAGGTTATTATCCTTGGTTCACCCATAAATTCTTTATAATCATGTTGACATAGTTTAAGTCATAAAATTTGAATATATTAGAGTCTTGAACAAAATACCCTTCCCATCCTTTGGACAATGATACCAATGATACACAACTAATATATTCATTTCAACCTTTATATGATGTCTTTCATACCAGGGTCAACTTGGGGTATGGTTCCTCAACCAACACAGCCTTAAAGGAAAAGATAGGAAATTGTACATGTTATTACTTGACACAATCTCCTCTTACCTACTACTATCATCTAGACATGTCTAATGGGGACCTGGCTATATGAACTCTTCCACTCTGGGTGACTCACCAATTAAAATATTTCCACATATCTAGTGCATGGAGGGGTGATAGCTCAGACCTAGAATTATCTCTTATTGAAAAACATTTCATTAATGGTCATTACTCAAGCTCTCGTACTATCATGGTTTCAATGTAGACAAGCTTTTGATCAATGATATTTTACCTCTCTTTCATTTTTTGGTACCTCTCAACAAGAGAGGACTCTGATGTGGTTTTGATAGAGACTCATCACTTGGTTTTCTTGTATGAAGGAATGTTCCGATAATTATTCCTATAAGGTTTTTTGTAATACTTACTTCACACATTTTTACCTATGTCCTAGCTATATTTTATTCTGGAATTGGGTACTCAAACCCATGATCACTCTATGATAAAACTTAGTGGAACAGGTTGGAAATGTTAATATAATAGTATTATCAAATGAGACGAGAAATGTCTCCCACAAACAACCCAAAAATTGGTTGCAAGCTAAGAATGCATGAGCATCTGTATCTTATGATGGAGATTGATTCTTCCATTCTTACAGTAATTTAAAATTGTATTTATTTGAATTCGGTTATAAGTATGAACTTTATTAATTGTGTGCATAATATTCTCAATTTGAAGGGTATTCTAGGTTTGTTCACCGGAAGGGGTTCGCTTCCCTTCCAACCCTCTACAGAGAGAAAAACTAACTCCCAAACCCTCGGCCATGTTTACTTCCTTCCATAGGTGTTTTGTTTCCAGTTAAAGGAATCATCATTGGGATATCTCTTTTACACGGGTTACTCCTTCAAGTACTTACATGTAAGTCTATTTTTGTTCTCATATTTCATTTTTAAATAGTACTTTGTCTCTTGTTACATAGATAGAGGGAGAGACCCCATGATGTCTAAATAGGACCTTTGGTCAAGTGTTCACGGACCTAGATTAGGGTTATTATCCTATGTGCTTACGTTGCCAACCTAAGAAGAGGTAATCCATGTTTCTCTATAGACTCGGGCATGTCATTGGTCTCTTGTGGGTTATCTTTACCAAAATCACATCGTGGTGACCCATCATGGGTATGAGGTTCATTGCACATAGTTTGGGAATCAAATCCATACCCATAATGAGTCATGTAATCATTCCTCATGCATAATCATTTTGTATTAATTTTATACAGACTTGATATCAAAGAGTAAGATTCGTCTCCACCTGTGGGGTTTGTAACCTCTTAAATCTTTGCAGACATTTTACATTGGTCTTAATATCATAACATTATTCTTGAAGATCGCTACTATTGTTTGTAACAACTATGGAGGGTTTCCTTTTATTGAATAACGTAATTAATAACAATTAATAACATGATCCTTATTTTCTAATAATACGAATACTTATGGTTGTTCAATGTATAATTATTCCTCTAAATTTCCATTGAGAAAGGAAAACTTGACATCTATTTGCTAGATTTTGAAGTTCTTGTAACATTAAAATGACAAAACCATTTTGATAGCTTCTATTCTTGTAACTAAGGAAAATGTTTCTTTGAAACAAATACCTTCAACTTGATCATAGCCTATACAAACCAAAATTTATTTATTTATTATTACTTGTCCATATTCATGAGACCTCTTCCTAAAACCCACCTAGCGCTAATCACATTTTTATAATTTGTTCTTGGAACAAGTTCCCATGCCTCATTTTTCTCAATTTTATTTAGCTATGCTTCCATGGAATCAATTCAATTCTTATCTTCACTAGCTTCTGTAATTTTCATAGGATCTATTTTATATAGAAAAGAGAAGTTTCAATGTTTCGGTGCACTTGCTAGTCTTCTTCTAGTATGAACTTTTGTATCTTTATTACAAAGAATTAAATTTTCTAAATTATTCTTTCAGAAAAATCTAGATGGTGTCTTTGTATCTTGATGTTTCAATATTTCTTCATTTTATTCTCCTCCTTCTTGTTAGTAATCTTCGTATTTATATCTTGGATCCTCTATTCAAGAATTGTTTTCACCGTCTGATGCCCTACTTCATCCACTTTCACATTGGCACTCTCCACGATTTTTCCCATTTCTTTATTGTAACTTCGATAAGTCTTTCTCATTGAATAATAACCTATAAATATACCTTAATCATCTTTGGATTCAAATTTTCCCAAGTCCTCATCATATCTCTTTATGTAGCATTTTCTTTTGAAAACTTTAAATTATTTAAATGTTGTTGGTATACACTTACATAATTCATAAGGTGTTTATTGTTGTTGACTCTGATTTTCCCTCTATTCAAAATGTAGATTGTGATGTTGATTTGTTCTCTCCAAAAATGTCTCTTTATTCCATGAAGCTAACAAAACTATTCGAATTGATTTGAGATAAAATCAACCCCTCTTTCCGATCTCAAGCACTTGATTTTCAAATCAGTTTTGTTTTAAACCAAGTCTTTGAATTCTTCAAACTTCTCAAATGATTCAAATTTTATTTTAGGAATATAATCCATGTCATTCTAGAGTAATAATCAATGAGTAACATGAAGTATTTTTCACCTTGTATACTTTTTTATATTATAGGCCCACAAATATCTATATGAACGAGTTCCAATGCCTTCATTGTTGAGTTCTCCTTTGATTTAAATCTTTCTCTTCTCTTTTTCCCTGCTAACATTTCTTACAAAGAGTGTATGAAGCTTTAGAAATGTTTGGCATATCTCTCACTGCTTTTTTGGTGTTGATTTTCACTAGGTTATCAAAGTTTAAATGGCCCATTCTTCTATGCCATAGAAAAATCTCATCTATTTGCTTCATATACATTTTTTATCCGTTGATCACATTGAGGATATAAACATTATTTGAGGTTCTATATGAATTTTCCACTAATATTTACGATCCTTTCATGCTTATCTCATAGCCTTGAGAATCAAATGTGAGAGTGTGTCCTTGATCACACATTTGACTGACACTGAGAAGATTATGTTCCAAACCTTCAACATACAAGAAACTCTTTGTTTTAGTCTTTCCATTATCTATAAGTGTATCCTTTGTGGCTATTGTTGCAATAGTGTTATCTCCAAATGTTACATTTCCTTTTTTTACCTCCTTCAAGGTGTGAAAATTGTTTTTGTCCCCTATCATGTAGCTTGATAATACACTTTCAACACACCATATATTTCCTTTGTTTTAAGCATGAAGGGAAGTTTGCAAAAGTATTGATTCCTCCTTCTTCTACTTTTCACGCTTTTGCTTCCTTTCCAAACTCATGTGGGTTGTTTATTTTGTTTGGAAAGGGTATACTCTTCCTTGTTTTGTCTAGAATTTTCCACTAGGACACTTTTACAAAAACCTACTATGTGTCCATAGTTGTTGAACTTATAACATACAACATTGTAATCAAATAATGGATCAAATGAATTAATTTTTCTATTTGATAACCCATAAGTACTTAGGTTTTTGTTTCATACATGATTATTTGTTGCATATGCTCTATAATCTATTGCTTTATGACCAAAGCAGTTGAAAGAAAAACAATAATGAAGGAAAGCATTTTGGTTTTGAGTTGTGTGAGGCCATATTGGTATGATATTTCCTGAATATATACTTATTGTCTTTGTGAGGAATGTTAATTTTCTACAAAACATCATTTTATCTCTTCCTTTGGTCCTCATCAATGATGAATATTTTGATTACATTAGCATAGCTTTTATATTTTCCTTCATTCACATTCTTTAGTGGCTCTATAAGTTTTTAATAGTTTTTAGTGGCCATATGACTCTTATCATAACCAAGAAAAGTTTTAATGAGTGGTGATCTTTGGAATTTGATGACATCATATAAGACCTCGGTGCTCTTTTCAAAATTCAATATTCTATTCAACTAAGGAGTTGAATTATTCAACTCCTTTTTTAAGGAAATTATATCAGCTTCTAGCTTCTTGCAATTTTTCGTTCTTTTCCTTTAGTTGAATTCTCATCGATTCTTCCTTCATTTTTTCCTCTTCTAATTTAATCTTTATGTTGGTAATACGTTTCCATGTTTCTTCACGGATTTGTTGTTGGAAAATTGGTTTGGAAAGTTTTTTTTCATTCATTTCAACCATTGGAGATTGATGTGAACCCTTGGACAAGTCTAGAAGCCCTAGTGATGTGGTTGATATTGATGGTGAGTTAGTTGTAATTGTTTGAGTGGTTGATGTTAGAAGATGCGTTGGGTGCTTTTGATGAAGTCTACATGAAGCCCAAAAGGTGTGGTCATTGGACCCAAAGTTGGTTCATGAATATGGACATCAAGGAAATTGTAAATGAATGTAAGACACTCATATATGGATATTCCTTGTCATGTTGTTTCCGGTGATAGGTGGTGTACCACGTGGTTCATCATGGTTGAGAAGTTATGAGGTCATGAAGTTGGAATCCCCAAAGATGGGTTAAGAAGCCCCTAATTTGTTACAATATGGGTTAAGAAGCACCTAACTTGTTTCAATTAATTAATGAAAGGGTAAAGTGGTTGTAACAAGAAAGCTCAAGAATCCTTAAAGTAAAGGAAAGAGGTTACTTAGAAAACATATATATACACCTCAAGAAGTCACTGATAAGTACATTTACACACACATTCTATTGAATATATTATATGTGAGTAAGTGATTATTATATGAGGTATCCAAGGATATTTGAGGTCAATTTCATAGGGAAAATGAAGTAAATAAGGGAGAAATTCCAAGGGAGGATGAGGTCTTGTGATGACGTGTTCTAAGGTATGTTATTTAAAGGTCATGTTACAATTTTTTCTATATATTGTTTTTATATAATTATTCAGATAGGGAAAATTGGAGGAGGTTGACAAGAAATGTGAAGGTACATGTGGTAAACATTTCATCTTTTGGGTCATTTTATTTTCAGAGATACACTCTATGGAAAATAGGGTTTTTGGCTAGTCCTCAAACTAGTCTCAAACAAGTATTCAGGGTAAAGCAATCATAACTTCATAGAAGATCCAAATTTAGTGAGATGAATTGAGATGTATATAGTACATTCCTTAGTATGTTGTGTATTATTTTCATATCTAGATATAAAATATTGCACACGTTGAATTATCTACAAGTTATCTCTCTAGAATAAGTCAAAATGCAGAAAGGTGTGCCATTTTTGCTACAACTCCTTCTCTAGGATGTTCCAACGAGTGAAATTTGGAGGAATTACAGAGAATATATTGAATAATATTTGGTACAAGTTTCATACCCTCATTTATTACAGGTATGGATTTATACTTGTTGAAATTTAGGGTTTGTGACTAATCCAAAAACTAGTCCCATGAGACTAAGGTAAAGTTTGATGAAGATGACATTCTCTTTTTAATGATGTTGAGGAAGGTATGCAAGTCTATGATCACATATAGAAGGTCTATTACAGAGTTACATGTATTTTTATATGCATGCTTTTTGGGTTACATGGTTATGATCTTATGGTTCATGCTTGAGGTAAGTATTTGGTATATTGTTGAGGCATTTGCACATGCTTGAGGCACATATTAGGTGCATGGTTGAGGCATATACTTGGTATATTATCTTCATTATTTTGTAATTTTTTGAGGCACTTAATTGATGATATCTTATGGTACATGGTCTGTGGCATGATTGAGATGTATCATGAGTGATATGCTATATGGTTGAGGCACATGGTTTGAGGAGCATCTTGGATATTGGACACAATGTTTGAGATATATTTTTGGTATATGTGTGAGGAATTCCTTGGTGACATTGATGTGTGGTGATATACATAGTTGATGCATGATATGGTGTTTTCACATGGTATGGAAAACATATATTTTAACCTTTTACAATAATTTACTACAAATAAATTTTAATAAAATAACATAAAAGATACAATGGAAAATACACACGTTACACGGAGATTTTTCCCCTGGAAACCCAAACCGGGAAAACCAACATATTATATATTCATTCACTGTCATGCATTGTTTATAATAAAAATATACATATGAGATCCAACGTCATACAAAACCTTAACCCAATGACCTGGATCAATCAACAACTCCAATTCCTTAACAAGAAATAGAAAACCATTGGTGAAAAACCACCCAAAAACTAACATGAAAACTGGTAAAAAATTACTTTTGGGGGGTGCAAAGAATATAACATATACCCAAAAACACAGGTTTTTGTTTTTTCATGATTTTTTACATGGTATGGTACAATTTTTGGTGCATGGTTGATTTCTGGTTTGGTACAAGTGTTGGTGCATGATTGATGCATGGTTTGCTACAAGTGTTTGTACATGGTTGATGAACTTGTTGTGGTACATGTTGTGGTACACGGTTGATGCTTGGTTGGAACATTCTTTTGTACATGGTTGAGACACATATCTTGTGATGGTATGTTGGTTATCTTGGTACATGCTTGGTAGAAGCATGTGTTAGTGATGTTGGAAATCTACTTGAGAGGTGTCCTTGATAGATGATCCACATGAAAGGACTTAGTTGAGTATCAGTGATAGTGATAGGTTGGATAGGTTGATGTGGAAGGTGGGATACAGTGAAAAGTTGATCATGAAAGATTGGATACAGTGACATGTTGATAGGTTACAGGTTGATGTGGCAATGACAATGGTGGTGATAGTGACAATGACAGTGGAAGTGGAAGTGGCAGTGGCAGTAATTGTGGTAGTGAAAATTGGTATACATTTATATTTCATGGTGGTGGGACAGGGAAAGGAAAGGAGATTGTATAATCCTTCGGGTTGGTGCCATAGAACTTAGGGAGTTTGAGCTTCTTTCAGGTTGGAGACTAAGAATTAGGGAGTTGTAGCTTCCGTTTTGTTGGAGCCAGATAATTAAGAGAGTTGTATATTCCTTTAGGTTTGTGCCTATAAATCAGGGGTTTGGTGCCTCCTTCCAGTTGGTGCTTCCTATCAATTTATTATTGATATATATAGGAACAAGCATTTTGTGGTTTTCAACCATTTTGGTTTCCACATAAATTTTGGTGTGTTGTGTACTTGATGTGATGTTGCTTATTTTTATATGCTCATGATATACTAATGATATATTGATAATATAATACTAATAAAGTTGACATATATATATATATATATATATATATATATATATATATATATATATATATATATATTGTTGTTAAAAGTGGTAAAAGTGCTCAACTGATTCAACCTTCCCCTCTCAATATTCTAACAATTGGTATTAGAGATGGTTCCTTCAAGAAACATCTTAACCACTAGAAGGTAGGTCATGGATGTCACGGATAATGGATACAAATCTAATGGAATATTTTGGTTTGATGGTTAGACAGGTTTGAGGTATGAGATGTGGAACAATAAAATGAAAACACTTTTAGGAGCACAAGGGTATGATGTTTGGCACTCCGTTGTTGCATGATACACCAGTCCAAAGAAACCAAAAACCACAACTAATAAGGAATTGAAAAGAAACAACAAAATGGCAATGGATTTCATCTTGGAATGATTATCTGATTCAGTAAAAGACAGAGTGGGACAATGTTCATTAGCTAAAGAAATTTGGGATAAGGCACATAATCTCTGTTCCAAGGAATCTCTCATGACATATTCATATCTTATTAAATAAGATAAAATAATAGAATAATAATAAGGATTATCATCATGTCAAAGAGATTCAAAAGAAGAATATTTTGAAGAAGACACAGTAGAACTTGAAGCAGAATTAATTTGTGCTTTAGATGAATTTACAAAAGAAAGGAAGAAGAAAAGGTCTCATGAGGAAAAATTGGTCAAACATAATTCAAAATAAAGTTCCAAAGAAGCCCAAAAGGTCATCATGAAACTAAAAGCTCAGCTAGAAGAAGAAAGAAAGATTGAAGAAACTTACAAAAGTCAGATGGAAGAAATATATTGTTTGAAAGATGAAATAGTAGCAATAAGAATGGAAGCAATGGAAGAGAAGAAATGTTTGGACACTGAAAGAAAGGAAGAAGAGAAAAAAGAAAATATTTTGATAGATCATCTCAAAGAGAGATCTATGGACTTAAATCAGCTTGAAGTAGAATTTGGTCAAGAAGAGAAAAAACATGAAAAGGAAATCATCTCCTTGAAAATCCAACTTGAAGAAGAAAAGAGACCAAAAGAATTATTGAAAACTTAGATGATGAATAAAGAAGAAGGGGTTGATAAGCTTGAAGAAGAATTTGTCATATTGATAGTTCAAATCATCAAGCTTAGTAAGAATGTTGAAGAGATAGAAACATCTACATCATCAGTAGAGAATGTTGAAGAGAAACACTTCAGGTTGCTAGAAAAGAAAAATGAAGAAAAGAGTAAGAATTATGCAAAAGTACTCAAAGGAAGGATTCATGGTCAACCAGAATCAAAGAAGAATGAGTATAATAGATATACATATTCAATAAGACATTCCTCATTTAGAAAACAAAAATATTATGTTAGCACTCTGTAATTTTCCCAAGGCTGAAGAGGCAGTCACAAAGGCAACATCAAAACCACTTCGAGTCTTGGATATAGCCCTCCAAGACTCAGAGAGGGATCTCTCTGTCTGATATAGATTTGTTTGAAGAGAATATTAGGCTAACTATGAGGAACATGGGTTTATTTATGGATTTTCTGGTAGGAGCAGGGGAAAAAAGAACCATGGGCAATGGAGTCACAAACTGCGATTTAATCAGAAACAAATCCTACAGAGAGCTTTACAGGGAAAGGTCGGCAAATTACTGGATCTGGTAAAATTAAATAAGATGAAAGAGGAGGAGAAAGAAATGATCCATTTAGCAACAGAGCAATGAAGAATTCTTCCACTGAATATCAGAAGAAAACATTAATATTATCTGCAACCAGAAACAGAGTGTATCTTACAACAAATTCTGCTCATAAACTTCTGTCGTATAATAAGGAAAGAAAATATATGGAAATAGAGAAAAAAATTTACTAGAGGAGCACTTCACCAATATACTTGACACAAGAATCATGTAACTGCTGTGACTGTATTACTGAATTGATGAAAAATACAGATGGCTCTGCGAGCTCTGATACAAGATTTTTTAATCCATGGTCCTCGACTGATCCCCACCCCTTTTACATTAAAAATCATTTCTATAAATAAGAGAGGTCTCCCCATCAAGTTACGAGAGTCGTTTTTAACCTCCTTGGCCAAAAATAACCACCACTCCCATAAAATTTGGAACTGTCTGCCATGAAAGACGGATCGGTTTTCTGCGCAAAAGGGGTCCGAACAGACGTGTTTTTCTCTTCAATGATGAAACCTGGGAGAAAACGGAAGGAGGTTATTGGATATGGGAATGTGATGGACAAAAAACTCCTTCAGTTTCGCCGAATTCATCCCCATATGGCCGTAACATCTCCCACAAAATCAGGACTGTAACAGAAAAGAAGAAATATGGAAAAAAGGGCCTCGAATATGGCTTTGATTCTCCCTGATCATAGCTCCATTGAAAACACTGAGAGAGTTTTTTCTTATTCATCCCATTATGGAGAAAAACCTCTCTCTTTTTTTAAAAATTATCTTTCATTTTCCCATAATATCCTCCGGAAGAAGACGTTCTGAACAGGCAAAAAATGGCAAAAATTGAAAAAGGTGGTTTTGTTTTCAGGAAAGCGGTATTCCGGACCCTCGAAGAATGCCTTGAGTTGTTGATCTACGTTCTTTTATTTCAACCACAGATCTGTACATGATCTTTAACACACAATCCGAACGCCCCCCCCCTCCATTAAAGGCAGAACGGACGGGGGGGTCCGGAATCCAATATAGATCGTAGATCTAAGCGCTGAAACTTGGGCCATCCAGATGCGCACACACATTATCTGTGATTCCGGACCCCCCTCCCGCCGTTAAAGGTAGAACTGTCAGGGGGGTCCGGAAAAACTTGTGAACCGTAGATCTCAGCGCCAGCTTCTCGACTGTTCATTTATGCGTTGTCTTTACTCTATGAGTGCAAAGTCATATTTGCTCAAAACTTAGGATACGCGCATTATGTGGATTTTGTGCATTGTTTCCCTTGAAAATAATTTGCAGAGATGAAATATTATTTGCAAACCTATACACCCGGAGTGAAAAATTTCCAGTCAACAGATGATCCTATGAATTATAGGTTTATAACAGTGGCTCCACCTTGGGATGGCAGCTTCTTTCAGGAGGTGTCAAGAACCATGGACCTGTGAATCATGCAGACCGGTGCTTTATCCATTGGGCTGGTCCCAAAACCTTATTCTGCAACTTGTACCTATTTTGATCTTGCAGCTGAAACCAAATTAAAATAAACACTGCTAAAAAAGAGATGCTCAGAATGCTGAGCTTATTCATAACTGCTACCTACCCTACACTACTGACGATATCATCATTCTAAATGATGCAATAATGCCAATGCAGCCAATCAAGTAGTTGTTGAGACCAGAGGACTGTTTGATTTCTTGTTAGCACAGTAAAAAGAGCAGCGTGACCTTTTTCCCATCGACTCAAAACTACAAAGTGAAAAGGCCACTGCTGAAAAAGTGATTGATATTTACCATAGAGACCTCGACAATCTTGAAAAACAAAAGTACTTCCAGAGAAAGATTGAGGCTCTACAGTGAAAAAATTCTCCATATAGGTAGCTACAGGATCAAGGTAGAAATGGCATGTTCCTTGATTTTTGGATGGCAGCTCTGGCACTGTATCTATGTTATCTTCATCCTCGTGCATTTCCTGACATGGCTGCAACTGCTCTGATGGGCTTTGTAATGTGACTTCTGCTGAACACACCCATGTAGCTGACTGTCCTAACATATCCATATCATAGCAGTGTTTTATCCCATATCTGGATGATGGGGAATGATTTTGACCCCACAGGCCATCCAACCGATCCGCTATTGGATCCTGAAAAGACTGACAAGACTGCTGCATTGATTCAAATGATATTTACTGACCTTTTACATATTTATCCTTCAACTCTTGTCCAAGAGTCTCCTTCAAAATTTGAAATGAATTAAAGCACAATGGTACAGAGTTATTTTGGATTAACTCACAGTTTGTCTCAGGCTTTAAGCTTTCATTTGGAATTTGAAAATCAGAGTAGGGCAAGTGTTGCGATTTTGGGTTTAGAACAACCTCCATATCCTTAATGGCATCATCAATTGATTGATCAGAGGAGTTTATGTCTTCACTATTTATAGCTAGCCTAGAGTTTCTTTTCAGAAATTGAAAAGATGAGAAACATAAGGGCAAAGTGTCTTCACTTACTCTGATATTTTCTGCACATTGATCCTTGCTGTCATAATTTCCATGTGTAGATTGATTGTCATATCTAAGTTGTAACTGATCTTCTTCCTGCCAATGAAATGTTGCTGATTTCTCTGAACAATCCACATCTGTTTTAGCCTCATGCTCATCATCATACTGATCACACTTGGGTGGATAATCCAAGTAAGGAATGTCGTCAAACATGCACATCATATCAGCTGGTTGTTCCTCTGCAAGTTGAGATGGAGCTTCATCTTTGACTGTGTTGTGAATTGAATACATGAAATAATTATTATCCAAACCATGGTACCAAGGATGAACAACAAAATGTTTGGAAACAATGACCTTTTCTTTCTCTGAGATCAGTGGAACATGGTGTCTTTGGGTAGCAAGCTCATCTTTCCTGTTGATCCTCTGCATCATCTCTTCCATGGCACTGGCCAAAATATCCAGTTTAGCTTCTGATGACTTCAGCTGCTCCCTTTATTTGTCCTTTAACTCTGACCTTTTGATCAGAAAGTTGGTCTCCACATCAACTGCAATGTTCTGCATTTCTTCAAGGCTTGCAGTGTTCCTTTCTCTTATTTGGAATGCCATCTCAGGATCGAAGGCATCTGGGAAATGCAATTTGGCTAAACCAGGAGGTGGCCTTACATCCACAGGTATTGAATGATAGACCTCATTGAATCTCGCTGAAAATTGTTGTACTGTTTCCCCTGGCTGTCTTTTCAAATGGTCATACTCTTCCAAGATGAGAAAAGCATTTCTCATGATCACCCACCTATCTAAGAAAAATTGCATGAACTACTGAAAATTTCTGATGCTTGCAGCTGGAAGGTTCTTAAGCCAATCTTTAACTTTACCTCCCAAAGATAGGGCAAACATTCTGATACAGACATCATCATCTTCAACCTCATAAAGTTCAAGGAAATCCTCAAGGTTTTGAATATGCTTTTCAACAGTGATCTTCCCATTTTCTCCATCAAACCTAGGCAGATTATTGATGTAATTGATAGGGAGGTCATGAAGAATGGGAGGAAAATCTAGAGGCTGGTATCGGTCTGGGACTTTGGCAAGTACAGAAGGTGAAGCAAGAGGCTCAAAACCATCCAGAGGTTTTGCAAGAGTAGGAGATAAAGCAGGAGGCTTATGTCTCACTAGGGTTTCTACAGGTGCATCTGGGATGTGCACAGGTGTATGAGCATGTACATAATCTACAATTTGTGGTTTAATCTCTTGAGGCTCTTTAGGTTGAAAATGATCATCCTGAATTTCAACAATATACTCTAGACCAGGATCATGATAAGAGAGAAAGTAATTATTGATGAAACCAACAATATCATGAATACAATTTGAGCTTGAGTACCTGGTCTTTCTAGGCTGCTTGGTCATGCTTCAGGTTCTTCCTCCAGTGGAGTCTTTGAGTTTGGCACTGTCTGGAGCTGATTGGAGTCGCCAGGTGAATGATTTCAGCCTTTCTGGTGTCTGGTCACTGTAGACCATCAGTGATCATATCTGGACCTTTGAAGTGTACTACTGGGGAAATTTCCCCAATGGAGTCGCCATTCTGTTAGCGCTCTGTAATTTGCCCAAGGCTGAAGAGGAAGTCACAGAGGCAACATCAAAACCACTTTGAGTCTTGGATCTATCCCTACAAGACTCAGCGAGGGATCTCTCTGTCTAATATAGCTTTGTTTGAAGAGAATATTAGGCTAGCTATGAGGAACATGGGTTTGTTTATGGATTTTCTGGTAGGAGCAGGGAAAAAAGGAACCATGGGCAATGGAGTCACAAACTGAGATTTAATCAGAAACAAATCCTACAGAGAGCTTTACAGGGAAAGGTAGGCAAATTACTGGATCTGGTAAAATTAAATGAGATGAAAGAGGAGGAAAAAGAAATGATCCATTTAGCAACAGAGCAATGAAGAATTTTGCCACTGAATATCAGAAGAAAATGTTAATATTATCGGCAACCTGAAACAGAGTGTATCTTACAACAAATTATGCTCATAAACTTTTGTCATATAACAAGGAAAGAAAACATATGGAAACAGAGAAAACAATTTACTGGAGGAGAAATTCACCAATATAATTGACACAAGAATCATGTAACTTCTGTGACTGTATTATTGAATTGATGAAAAATACAGATGGCTCTGCGAGCTCTGATACAAGATTTTTTAATCCATGGTCCTCGACTGATCCCCACTCCTTTTACACTAAAAATAATTTATATAATTAGGAGAGGTCTCCCCATCAAGTTGCGAGAGTTGGTTTTAACCTCCTCGGCCAAAAATAACCACCACTCCCACAAAATGTGGAACTGTCTGCCATGAAAGACGGACCAGTTTTCTGCGAAAAAGGGGTCCGAACAGATGTGTTTTTGTCTTCAACAATGACACCTGGGTGAAAACTGAAGGAGGTTATTGGATATGGGAATTTTATGGACAAAACCCTCCTTCGGTTTCGCTGAATTCGTCCCCATATGGCCGTAACAGCTCCCGCAAAATCAGGACTGTAACAGAAAAGAAGAAATCTGGAAAAAAGGGCCTCGAATATGGATTCGATTCTCCCTTCTCGTAGCTACGTTGCAAAAACTGAGAGAGGTTTTTGTTATTCATCCCATTATGGAGAAAAACCTCTATCAGTTTTTACAAATTATCTTTGATTTACCCATAATATCCTCCGGAAGAAGACGTGATGAACAGGCAAAAAATGGCAAAAATTGAAAAAGGTGGTTTTGTTTTCGGGAAAGCGATATTCCAGACCCCAGAAGAATACCTTGATCCGTTGATCTACGCACTTTTCTTTCAACCGAAGATCTTTGCATGATCTTTAACACACATTTCGGACCCCCCCCCCCCTCCATTAAAGGAAGAACGGACGGGGGGGTCCGGAATCCAATATAGACCGTAGATCTAAGCGCTGAAACTTGGGCCATCCAGATGCGCACACACATTATCTGTGATTCCGGACCCCCCCCTCCCCCCATCATTAAAGGTAGAATGGTTGGGGGGTCCAGAAAAACTTGTGAACCGTAGATCTCAGTGCCAACTTTTCGACCGTTCATTTATGCATTGTCTTTACTCTGTGAGCGCAAAGTCATATTTGCTCCAAAACTTAGGATACGCGCATTATATGGATTTTATGCATTGTTTCCCTTGAAAATAATTTGCAGAGATGAAATATTATTTGCAAGCCTATACACCCAGAGTGAACAATTTCCATTCAACAGATGATCCTATGAATTATAGGGTTATAACATATTCAATCATGATCAGTCGAGGCATGAATTCAAAAGGACTACACCACAAAGAATATCATTCACTCCTAGGTATTACAATTTATTTTATGGTCATTGTTTTTATTGTACTAACTTTGGACATAAAGTTGTAGATTGCAGGGATTATGGAAGAAATTTTTAAGAAAGAAATGCTTATGTGGCCCCACATAACATTGAATGTTACAAATGCCATAATTATGGTCATATAGCTCGTGATTGTAGAAGCATCATGGATACTTCTACGAGAAAGAACATTGGTATCAGATATAAGAATATTTGTAAAAGAAAACAAGAAAAAGTAAAGGAATATCAAATGAATGAAGGACACCCAAAATTTATACTCTTAGGATTGGAAATGGTATGAGATGAAGAAAAATATACAGGTAAAAAGGAAGATATTAGATACAGGAAGGTTTCGAGAATAAATGAAAAAAAAGAAGAACATGTGAATAAAGAGCATGTCCCAGAGAGCACAACTTTTGTAGTAGTGAGAGAAACAAAAGAAGAGAAAGTGAATAGAGAACATTCCCAAGAGATTGTACTTTCAAGAATTGTAGTGCAAGATAAATACACGGGAAGAAGGAAAGAAGTGAGTGTTCGGTAATATGATGAGTCTATATAAGAAGAGGAATATTACTCTGCATCAGAGTGAGTATTATTTTGAGCCATCCATCTTGGATAATCCCAGTAAATATGAATATTGAATAGGGGGATTCAATACAGTAGCTACTACAGATCATAGAACTATCCTTCGAGCAGTTTAAGGTGTTTGAAGAGAAAAATTAACAGGAGTTAAATAAAATAAGTACAAAGTGACATATTGATTGATTGAGAAGTAGTGTTCCCATGAAGGTATCAGTTGGAAGTTTTCAGAGAAGATATTATGTTTCTACTTAGTTGTAGATGAATATATGAATACTACCAATAGGTACATAAAACATTAGTCAGTAATATATGAATCAACATTGTGGACAAGTGAGTAGAAAAGGTATGGACAATGTGTGACATGGATACTGAGAAGGTACATAAAAAATTGGTCAGAAAAGATGCATCGTAGTTATTTTCAATCAACAGAATCCATTGGAATCAGTTGGTTACATAAATACAAGCAATGAAAGGAAAAAAAAAATAAGAAACGATAAACCATAAATCATTAGAAGAAAATCATTGAACAATATGGTCAAGCAAACATGACAAGTTAATTAAGAAACAAAGTAATTAATTCTTTTTATATATATCATATAACTACAAGAGGAAGAAACACTAGAAAATTAGCAAGCACTGGAACAGAGGAAAGGAGACATATTCAAGTAGCCTTACATTGACCTACATGACATCTTGCATAGAATTCAAGGGAAGATAAATCATCATCGAAATAAATCCATAAAGAAATACTAGAAGCATGCAAACATGGGGAGACATACTGACAGGGGGATTTAACCTTTTTCCCATGATGTGAAAGGGAGAAAAAAAAAATAGATGCATGAAGACAGAGGGAGAATACACAAGAAGAGATACCCTTTTCCATTGATGTCAAACGAGGAGAGTGAGAAACATTGATGAGGAGCAATGTTCATAGGGAGGAGCATGAGTGTTGGAGTATCAAGTTGCCATCAGTGTTGCCATCAACGTTGGTGTTTCCATCAATGACAAAGGGGGGTATTGTTGGAAATTTGGTTTGGACAGTTGGTTGTCATTGATGTCAACCCTTGGAGAATTATGGAATCCATAGAGATGTGGTTAAGATTTATGATGAACTATTTATTAATGAGGGAGTGGTTGATGCCAGCAAATATGTTGGGTTTATTTGATGAAGTATACATGAAGCCCTGAAGGTGTGGTCATGGGAACCAAAGTCGTTTGAGGAATATGGACATGAATGACAATGTAAATGCAAGTAAGACACTCATATGTGGATATTCCTTATCGTGTCATTTCTGGTGATAGGTGATACACCATGTGGTTCTACACGGTTGAGGAGTTATGAGGTCATGAATTTGGAAGCCCCAAAGATGGGTTAAGAAGCCCATAATTGGTTACAATATTGGTTAAGAATCTCATAATTGGTTGAAATTCATTAATAAAAGGGTAAATTGGTTGTAACAAGAAATTTCAAGAAGCTCTAAAGTTAAGGAAAGAGGTTACTTAGAAAAATTATATATACACCTCAAGAAGTCACTCATAAGTACATTTACACACACTTTCTATTGAATAAATTCTATGTGAGTAAGTGATTCTTATATGAGGTAACCAAGGAGATATGACATGAATTTCAAATGGAATATGAATTAAAGAAGGAATAAATTCCAAGGGAGGATGAAGTCTTGTGATGATGTGTTCTAAGGTATATTATCTAAAGGTTATCTTACCATTTTCACTATAAATTGTTTTATAGAATGATTCAGATAGTGAAAATTGGAGGAGGAAGAAAAGACATGTCAAGATACATGTGGTAAAAATTTAATATTTTTATTCATTGTATTGTTGGAGATACACTCTGTGGAAAATAAGGTTTTTGGCTAGTACTAAAACTAGTCGCAAACAGGTGTTCTAGGTAAAACAATCATAACGTATTTATAGAAGATCTAAATTTAGTGACAAAAAATGCATTGGTTAGATATAAATATTTAATATGATTTTTATTATTTTAAGATCTAGATATCAAATATTCCACACGTGGCATGCTCTACAATTTCTCTCTCTAGAATAAGATAGAATTAATGAAGGTCTTCTAGTTTTTCTATAACTCCTCTTATGGGATGTTCCAAGTAATGAAACTTGGAGGAATTGAAAAAAAAATATTAAATAATATTGGGTACAAGTTTCAAATATTCATTCGTTACATTTATGGAGTTATTCGTATTGAAATTTGTGGTTTGTGAGTAATCCAAAAACTAGTCCTGTGAGACTAAGGTAAAGTTTGATGAAGATGTTATTCTCTTGTTGTTGAAGTTGAGGAAGGTATGTAGGTCTATGATAACATACACCATGTTTGTTATAGAGTTACATGTATGTTTATATGCATGTTTTGAGGGTTACATGTTGATGATGTTATGTTGTGTGATCGAGGAAAGTCTTTGGTATATTGATGGGGCATTGGCAAATGCTTGAGGCACATATTAGGTGCATGGTTGAGGCATGTAGTTGGTATGTAATATTGGTTGTTTGGTACTTTGTTGAGGCACGTCATTGATGATATATTATGGTACATGGCATATGGCATGATTGAGAGATATCCTTTGTGATATGGTATATGGTTGAGGCACATGATTTGAGGAGCATCTTGGATATTGGGCACATTGTTTGAGATAAATTTTTGGTATATGTATGAGGCATTTATTGGTGACATTGATGTATGGTGAGATACATATTTGATGCATGACATGGTTTTGGCACATGGTATGGAACATGTTTTTGTTGATGCATGATTTGGTACAAGTTTGGTACATGGTAAGGTACATGTTTTGGTGCATGGTTGATGCACTTGTTGTGGTACACGTAGTACATGGTTGATACTTGGTTGGCACATTCTTTGGTACATGGTTGAGACACATATCTTGTGATGGTATGTTGGTGATCTTGGTAGATTCTTGGTAGAGGCATGTATTGGTGATGTTGGACATCTAATTGAGTGAATTCCTTGGTATATGATCCATGTGAAAGGATATGGTTGAGTATCTATGACAGTGATGGGTTGGATAGGTTGATGTGACAGGTTGGATACAATGACAGGTTGACATGTTATAGGTTGATGTGACAACGATAGTGGCAGTGGCACTGACAGTGAAAGTGGTAGTGACAGTGACAGTGATAATGGCAGTGACACTGATAGTAACAGTGGTAGTGATAGTGATAGAGATAGTGGTAGTGACAGTGGAAATTATTGTGGTAGTGACAATTGGTATACACTTATATTTCAGGGCGACATGAAAGGGAAAGGAAAGCGGGTTGTAGCCTCATTTCTATTGGTGCTAGATAACTCAGGGAGTTGGAGCTTCATTCAGGTTGTAGCCTAAGAATCAAGGTGTTGTATCCTCCTTCTGGTTGGAACTTCTACTTGGTTCTTCCTATGAATGTATTCTTGATATATATAATAAATCATTATGTGGTTTTCTCCCATTTGAGTTTCCCTGTAAACTATGGTGTATTGTGTACTTGATGTGATGTTTCTTATGTCTATATGTTCATGATGTGTTGATGATATATTGATAATATGATGTTGATCAAGTTGACATATATATATTGTGGTTAAAAGTGGTAAAAATTCTCATACTGATTCACCCCCTCTTAGTATTCCAACATCTGCGACATTTTTTCTTTTGCATCATGATCCTCTTCTTCATATTTTTGTAGCTGTTTCTTTTGTTTAAAAAATAAATTCTTAATCTTTTTTATTTATCTTAAGGTGAAAATGAGTTCTTCTTCTAGATATACTTCAACGTATCCTTCAATATTTTCTTCCTCTTCTAAATCCATCATTTCTTTCCATTTCTATTCATTTTCCAAATTATCAATTTCAATTGTGATGTGTTCTCCCAAGATACACCTTCTAGTGGTTAGATTGTTTCCAATAGAACTTACTCTGATACCAATTGTTTAGAATACAATTATATTGAGAGAAGGGTGGGAGGGTGAATCAATATAAGATTTTTTTTTACTTTTTCAAACATTTGTCAACCGTAAGAAGACAAATTCATATTCATTGGAGAACATGGAACAAAACATTTATGCAGAAACCCTTTCGGGAGAAAACCACATAGATTTTATTTATAATTATTTTTAGGCACCAATATATTATTAAAAAAAGTTATAGGAACCAAATGACTAGAGACGAAAATACTCATTGATACAAATCATGTCAGGAACCAACCTACTCTTACATATCTTCGTAGACACCAATATAATGGAGACAACAATCCCCACTGTTAAGCACTGACATAGAAAGATACACCATTCTCTTTCAGATCTTCGTATACACCAATCACCACCATTAAGCACCAAATTAGAAAGAGACACCAATCTGTTATTGATCTTAGTAGAAACCAATACCCACCACTGAGAACCAACTTAGCAAGAAAAATCAATCTTTAAGGTGCACCAACCTCCACTGAGTCTACTTGTTATCTCTGCCTTCAACAAGTTTTCTCGTCGCTTCTACCTTTATCAAGTCTACTCACTTATCTTACTTCGCTAGGTTCACTCACTACTTTTTCCTTTACAAGGTACGACATAAATTTGAATTTCCAAATGGAAACTTTCATGCCAAAGATTTTTGTTTTGGGCCTATTCCCAAGAACAAATTTATACAACATTCCACTTGTCCAATTTTTCAAATATGATTCCAAACATTTTACCTAGGGTACTTTTTTATGTCTCCTCTACCTCTGCAAAATATGAGGGTCTAATACATCTAAGAAAATATGTTACAGAAAAAATGTCAAGCTGACATGTTTGAAATGAATTCAAGAGAATTATGGAACGCTATATTCCATAGGGAATACCTTCGAAATTATAGTGAACCAACATCTACAATTTTTACCACATGTACAACAATATCTCTTCTCTATGCATGCAAAATATCAAGGTCTGAAACATCCTATAAAATATGTTATAACAAAAGTGCCAAGTTGACCTATTTGAAATTGATTTGAGGACCATTCACAAACCCTAACTTTGATATGAAATATCTTCGAAAATATAGTGAAATCACATGTGAAAGTTTTACAATATATATATCTTTGTAAAATTGTAACATCCCCATCTAGTACGATTCCTACGTTGTACAACCGGTAAAAGCACCCTTAATTTTTTTCTATTTTTTTTTGGTGTGTGTGTAGGAAGGTAATAATGACATTATACTCAACATCACAACATGACGACGACACAAAGCATGCAAATCATGCAACAACAACATAACGGCCTAACATAAAATCACATCAAGCACCTAGAAGCAATCTATGACATTCAACCGACGAAAAATAAGAATGACTACCCGCCCGTCCTACCCTGCAATGGTTAGGACCTCCAGGACACATAAGCAATGCTCAAGCCCAGGTTCCCATCGATTTTGACCATTTAAGGTCTCAGGGATGGCGATTGATATGAGGAATAAGGAGGTGTCTACATCTCGCCCGACACAAGCAAACCAAGCCTACTAAGCTAAGAACAATCATCCTAACAACCCAAAATTAATTACACAAGTAACTAGAACCCTTACAGTGAGCAAAACCAATCACATTGAATGTTTACAAAACAACGTACAAACATCAATTAATATTAAACAACAACCATTAATCCATCCTAAAAGGTCGTTATATATGACTTAAATTGGCGTTAATTACAGATCAATTAACCAGTCTAAATTCCATCAGTCAACGAGTTACCCACCGAACTTAACATGAATTACAGCTCAAATTTAGCGAGTCTGGGTTACCAATTAGGCGATATCTATAAATCCAACTAACCATAAAATTGAATAACAACATTAACATTCTTAAAGTGGAAAGCTACCTATAGCACTTATGAACAGTTAAACCTTAACATTAGTCTAGATATAGTGACTCAACTAACCACACTAGTTGTTTATTATCATTGAGGAGGAAACTGCCAGCTAATAACATTGTTGTAGCAAATCAACAAGGTAATTACATATCTGTTACAAAACAATTTATTACAGCATTTAACCAACCATTTAACATAATGATTAACATAATCAATTAATTGAGCAATAACATGGTAGTTTGCTAGACTATTTTCATAACAAGTATTATAGCACTAACAAGGTGATTATCATGTTAATTAACATAACAATTCATATAAAAGCAGCGAGGCAGTTTATATGACGGTTAACATAATGATTAATAGAACAAAAACAAGGCAATTTACATAACTGTTAACCATTTAACTCGTTGTGGCATTTAATCAATAAGTAGGAATCTGCTGATCATTCACAGTGTTGTAGCAATTGTTCTGGCATTTAGTAAGGCAATTAATATAGCATTTAACATTGCAATTAACAAGCCAATTAACTGTAGAAATGGTTCTAGTAAATTCGTGGTCATTCCAGCAAGCTCAGTCAACATTCTAAAGGCAAAAATCATGGGTAATTATAACAAGCCATAGCAACATTCTAAAGGAAAAATTGTGGGTAATTACAGCAAGATCCGGCAACATTCTAAAGAGAAAATCATGGGTATTTAAACAATAATAAAATTCAACTTTTAAAGGAAATAATCATGGGCATTAAACAATGGTCTGATGCAGGACGCGACGCGACCACCACCTCGTGCTCTCCTTCTCAAAGGATCGCTCAATCAACTTATGAGCCGAAGCGGCTCATGCGATTCACTGCTGGAATCTCTGATGAAAACCCGATCCATAGGTCCTTATACTCCCTCATGGCCTTCTACATTCAACCGTGAACTCCCCGACTTAATTTCGGGTTTCGGGGTTTCGTGATCCCCGACGTCAAGAGTTCCTGTCCTCTTGAACTCTCGAACTCGAATTTGCTGATGCACTCCTTTCGGCCTTAGCCCCTCCTGGATATACCCTGGTCCATGCGACCTCCTCTTATATTACCACAGCCTTATATCCTCTCATCGGGTTTCCGAACATCGCAATGCCGAAATGTCTGGACACTTTGTCCACGGGATCCCTGACATCCCGATTCCCGATATGACATCAACTGGCCCCCACACAACGGAACTCTCCCTTCTTTCGAAAAATCGAACTTTGAGATTCTGAAATGAAAGTCCTCTTGTCCACGGGATTCCCAATATCCCGACTCGTGATTTCCTGATTGACGATTCTCCTTACGGGACCTTTCCCGAAGGCTTCAATCACTGCCACGTGTCCCCTATAGATGGACGGTCCCGATCGCCTCTCGTGATTTCACGACTTTTGATGTCCCAGATGCCTCGTCTTCAGGACTCGCAAAATTCCTAACTTCGATGCTTCGTCTTGACCTTCTATTGGGACTTCTCCCGATCATTTGGATCTCCGCCACGTGTCCCCACATATGGACGGCCCTAATCCACTATCATTGTTTTGGAGGTTTCAATACCCCGATGACAGAAATCCTTTGTTTTCTCAAAACCCTGGTAGCCAATATACCAATGGGTCGCTCAATCACCGCCACGTGTCTCCACAAATGGATGACTCAGATCCTTCCCGGGACCTTTCCTATAGAAATTCCCGATCTCTTTCCCTCGTGACTCCCGATATCGCGAACGCCGATATCCTGATGGCTTCGAGACTCACCTCTACGAACCAATGCCTGGATCTCTGAAATGGATGATCACGCGACACGCATCCTCCCTCAGACGAACGGCTGTGATTCTTTCATTGTTTCGGGATTTGAAATGTCCTAGCTTTCTCGACCTTAGGACCTATGATATCCCGAGTGCCGATATCCCGATGCCCAAATTCCCTTCAGGACTTTTGCACAAGCGTGAGAAGGGTTAAACCCCGTGCACCTCCTATCCGATCCAACGGTAGATGGGATTTCTATATGAGATCCAACGGCTCATGATATCCCCTCCTGTGCGCTTCTCGTATTCTCTCCTGGATGTGAAATCTTCAATGGCCCAGATTTCTTCGGCCGATCCAACGGTCGATGCTACTCCTCCCGAGCATTGGCGCTTCCTTCCTGCACTTGGAAGAATTCCAAGTTTCCCAAAGGCCTCAACCTTTGTCTCCCTTCTCCTATTGCGGCTCTTCAACCCTGAGCTTCGCCGCACGTATGAAAACGTTGTTCCTCCTTAGCTTCTGCGCCTGAATCCTCAAAGGATTCTTTGACTCCTGCACCTCTGCAGAGTCTTCACACACAAATAGTGTTGTCTCTCCTGAGCTTCTCACATGCTCAGACCCCTAGGGAATTCTATCCTTCTTTCTTCTCCTGTAAATGGAGAATGTTTGGATTCCCTCCTGGCTATCCCTCACTCAAACAGCCTCTTATTGAGCCTGCAGGGTGTTCAACAACCCTATGAAGATCCCTTAGTGGATTCTTCCTTCAATTCACAGAACTCAAAAGAGTTCTCTTCTCCTATGCTTGTCTGCACAATATCTCAATGCCCACCTGACAGAGTATCTTCTCTCAGAACTTCCAGCAGTTCTATCCTCTTGTGCACCTATGCACCCACTCAATGCCCACCTGACAGAGCTCTCAGAATCCTCAATGATTCTGTTTCTTTTGTTTGAACTCATACAAGAGTTCTCCTTCAACACTCCTTACACCTGCTTAATGCCCACTTGGCAGAGCTTCACAAAACTTCTGAGAGCTTCTGTCTACAACTGTGTCTCTCCTACACAGCCTTGCCTCCAAGATATTCATCAACCTTGAGGTCTTCCTTGAGTTGTTGATTTCAGCTGTTGTGCCCTCTTGGCATGCCTTTGTCTGAACCCACAGAATTTAGAAGTGCTTCAGTGCACTGGTAGTCAGAGACCACAGTACTCTGTCATGCCTTCTTGACATGAAATCTCAAAGATCTCTCAACTTGAAACCAAGACAACTCCTGCAATGCATAAGAATAACATACATTCACAGTATATAAACGAACACTCTCAAAGACAATCATTCAACACATAGTCATGCAGGGAAAACTGCTATTTGTATTAAAATGGAAAATGTCTCTTTGTACAAGGTGTTCTTGAGCTCAAACTTTAATAGAGTCTTGGCTCCTTCTCTTCTGCTCTCTACTCGCAAATTCTCTTCTATTCTATTCTAGCTCTCCTCTTTCTCTTACAACTACCCCATCTTACTCAAAAATGAGATCGAAATTGATCTTTTACCTGAGGGGGCTCTTAGAGCTCTTCCCTCCAATCTACCTACCCTATTCAATTACATTGAATGGGTTGTCTAGTCCAACATCGGATCTAGATCTCAGCCTTACAAAAATTTAAGGCATATCTACTTTATGCCTGCACAAAGGCATGACTTCACAACTCAACAACTTAAACATTTAATTACATTCAATTCAAAATAAAAGATGAGGTCTATGCCTCTCTTCAACATTGAATGCGTGCGCTCGACGTGGCTGGATGGCTGGCTGACTGGTGTGGAGAGATGCTCCTGCATCATACTCCTTAGCTGAAAAATTCATGAGCTCCTACTCATGAGCTTTCCATCTCAGCTGTTGAAATCCTCCTGGATCCAAAATCATTCTCTGGAGCTATTCATCTGCTCCATCCTGTTGTTGCTTCTGTGCTATTGTTGCTTCTCTTCTGCTCAGCTTCTCCTCACTGGCAGTTTCTGCTAACCTCAACATCATCCTTCTGATCTCCTTGAACACTGCGTCCAGCTGCTCCAATGGTTGGCCCTGTTCTTCCAGTCTCCTCAACTGCAAAAATTTTCTGCAATTGGGTGGATCATCATGATCTCCCATGCCTCCTTCTTCATCTTCATCTGTGGCCTCAAGTTGCCACTCTGCTGCAGACTTCAGCTCTACAGTCTCTTCCCAACTGACTTTCTGTTCAGTCACCTTCTCTGACAGCTCAACTTCTGCCATTTCTCTTGCTGGCTCTGGATTGTTTAGCCAATCCTCCAGCATCTCTAGCTCCCTCTCCCATCGAGTGGTAAATCTTCCTGCCTGCTCTTTGGCTTCCTTTGCTGCTAGCTTCAGTGCTACAGCTTCCTCAGCTTCCTAGATGAAAGTGTTGAGACACTCCTCAGAATGCTCATTTTCCTCTCTGTTTGCTTGGGCAGCTTCCAAAGTCTGCTCCAATTCTTTTTTGACAGTCTCAGCTGACTATTCTTCTATTGTTGCTGCACCTACAACACATATTTCTGCCTCCTCCTAGGCAAATGGTAGGAATACTCCAATTCCCCCAATCATCAGAAGATCCCTCAGATCCTCCTCCTTTGTCAGCTGCACCTGTTGATCTAAACTCATCTCTGAATTTATGAGACCCTCTGATAGTCTCATCTGCTCATCCCTGCCCAACTGGCAATATGAGATGCTTTCGCTGCCCTCCTGGCAGTCTTCGAGATCCCGCAGTGACCTCATTTCATTGCCCAACTAGCAATGTGAAATTCCCTGGCTTTCCTCCTGACAGTCTCTGAGACCCTGCAACGATCTCATATCATTGCCCAGCTAGCAATGTGAAATTCCTTGGCTATCCTCATGAAAGTCTCTGAGATCCCGCTGTGATATCAACTCGTTGCCCACCTGGCAAACTAGAATTTCCTCTCTGCCCTCCTGGCAGTTCTTGATATCCCCAGCTGATCCCAATTCACTCTCTGCATCAATGAGACCTCTCCCAGTCTCTGGGTCACATGCCTGAACCATCTCTTATTTTGGTCCATTGAGGTTTTCAGCATACCTCAACCATCCTTTTAAGAGCCTATGCTGTCTTACGACCATCAACTCCTTGACTGGCCATTTTGCCTTCGGCTCCTTCATGGGCCATTCATACACCCATCTTGGGTTTTATTTTTGTTGCATTCGCAGTTCAAGCTTTTCTATATCTGCCCTTATTTCATAGAGCTCTTTATCCATTTCTGCAAGCTTTTCTACTTTTCTCTTCCTCCCAGCATGCCTATGGTCTTCAGTAACCATGGAGCTGTCTCTGTCTTCTCTCCTAGAAAACCTGTTGTTGTCACTCCGCACTAAGAGTGTTTCCAGCTTCATCCTACAATCTCCCTAACTGTCTTCTCGATTGTTTCCTACCTGCAAACAATCGCCACAGAGTCTCCAGCACTCTGTCTTCTCCCTTCTCGCTTCACCTGAAATATCCAGATGAAATCAAGCTCTGATACCACTTGACGCAGGACGCGACACAACCACCACCTTGCGCTCTCCTGCTCACAGGATCGCTTAATCAACTTATGAGCCAGAGTGGCTCTTTAGATTCCCTGCTAGAATCTCTTATGAAAACCCGATCCACAGGTCCTTATACTCCCTCAGGGCCTTCTGCATTCAACCGTGAACTCCCCAACTTAATTTTCAATTTCAGGGTTTCGTGATCCCCGACGTCAAGAGTTCCTGTCCTCTTGAACTCTCGAACTATGATTTGTCGATGCACTCCTTTCGGCCTTAGCCCCTCCTAGCTATACCCTGGTCCATGCAACCTCCTCTTATATGACCACAACCTTATATCCTCTCATCGTTTTTTCAGACATCGCAATCCCGAAATGCCTGGAAACTTTGTCCACGGGATCCCCGATATCCCGATTCTCGATATGACGTCAGTTGGCCCCCACACAACGAAACTCTCCCTTCTTTCGGAAAATCGGACTTCATGATTCTGAAATGCAATTCCTCTTGTCCATGGGATTCCTGATATCCCGACTCGCGATTTCCCGATTGATGATTCTCCTTTTGGGACCTTTCCCGAAGGCTTCGATCGCTGCCATGCATCCCCTACAAATGGATGGTCCCGATCGCCTCTAGTGATTTTGCGACTTCTGATGTCTCAGACACCTCATCTTTAGGACTCGCAAAATGACGAACTCCAATGCTTCGTCTTGACCTTCTATCGGGACTTCTCCCAATCATTTGGATCTCCGCCACGTGTCCCCACAGATGGACGGCCCTGATACACTCTTGATGTTTCGGAGATTTCAATACCCCGATGACAGAAATCCTCTATCTTCTCAAAACGTCGGTAGCTAATATACCGACGGGTCGCTCGATCTCTGCCACGTGTCTCCACAAACGGACGACTCAGATCCTTCCCGGGACCTTTCCTATAGAAATTCCCGATCTTTTTCCCTCGTGACTCCCGATATCGCGAACGTCGATATCCCGATGGCTTTGAGACTCACCTCTACAAACCAGTGTCCGGATCTCTGAAATGGATGATCACGCGACACACGTCCTCCCTCAGACGGACGGCTGTGACTCTTTCCCTGATTCAGGATTTGTAATGTCCCAGCTTTCTCGACCTTAGGACCTCCGATATCCCGAGTGTCGATATCCCGATGCACAAATGCCCTTCAGGACTTTCGCACTGGCATGAGACAGGGTTAAACCCCGTGCACCTCCTGTCCGATCCAACAGCTGACGAGATTTCTAAATGAGATCCAACGGCTCACGATCTCCCCTCCTGTGTGCTTCTCCTACTCTCTCCTGGACGTGAAATCTTCAATGGCCCAGATTTCTTCAGCTGATCCAACGGTCGATGCTACTCCTCCCGAGTGTTGGCACTTCCTTCTTGCACTTGGAAGAATTCCAAGTTTCCCAAAGGCCTCAACCTTTGTCTCCCTTCTCCTCTTGCGGCTCTTCAACCCTGAGCTTCACCGCGCGTATGAAAATGTTGTTCCTCCTGAGCTTCTGCACCCAAATTCTCAAAGGATTCTTTGACTCCTGCACCTCTACAGAGTCTTCACGCACACACAGTGTTGTCTCTCCTGAGCTTCTCACATTCTCAGACCCCTAAGGAATTCTATCCTTTTTTCTTCTCCTACAGATGGAGAATGTTTGGATGCCCTCCTGGCTATCCCTCACTCAAACAACCTCTTGCTGAGCCTGCAGGGTGTTAAACAACCCTGTGAATATCCCTCAGTGGATTCTTCCTTCAATTCATAAAACTCAAAAGAGTTATCTTCTCATGTTCCTGTCTGCACAATATCTCAATGCCCACCTGGCAGAGTATCTTCTCTCAGAACTTCCATCAGTTTCGTCCTGCTGTGCACCTATGCACCGGCTCAATGCCCACCTGGCAGAGCTCTCAGAATCCTCAGTGATTATGTTTCTTCTGTTTGAACTCACAACAGATTTCTCCTTCAACATTCCTTACACCTGCTCAATGCCCACTTGGCAGAGCTTCACAGAACTCCTTAGAGCTTCTTTCTGCAACTGTGTCTCTCCTACACAGCCTTGCCTCTAAGGTATTTAGCAACCTTGAGGTCTTCCCTAAGTTGTTGATTTCAGCTGTTGTGCCCTCTTGGCACGCCTTTGTCTGAACCCGCAAAATTCAGAAGTGCTTCAGTGCACTGGTATTCAGAGACCACAGTACTCTATCATGCCTTCTTGACATGAAACCTCAAAGATCTCTCAACCTGAAACCAAGACAACTCTTGCAATGCATAAACATAACATACATTCACAGTATATAAACAAACACTCTCATAGACATTCATTCAACACATAGTCATGCAGGAAAAACTGTTATTTGTATTAAAATGGCAAATGTCTCTTTGTACAAGGTGTTCTTGAGCTCAGACTTTAACAGAGTCTTGGCTCCTTCTCTTCTGCTCTCTACTCGCAGATTCTCTTCTATTCTATTCTAGCTCTCCTCTCGCTCTTACAGCTACCCCTTCTTACTCAAAAATGAGATTGAAATTGATCTTTTACCTGAGGGGGCTCTTAGATCTCTTCCCTCCAATCTACCTACCCTATTCAATTACATTCATTGGGTTTTCTAGTCCAGCATCGGATCTAGATCTCATCCTTACAAACATTTAAGGCCTATCTACTTTATGCCTGCACAAAGGCATGGCTTCACATCTCAACAGCTTAAACATTTAATTACATTCAATTCAAAATAAAAGATGAGGGCTACGCCTCTCTTCAGCATTGAATGCGTGCGCTCGACGTGGTTGGCTAGCTGACGTGGAGAGATGCTCCTACATCATGGTATCATACAGGTTTTGAATGGAAAAATGTGAGCATTTAAACCACGATCTCAGACATGTTTTGAATGGTAAACTAGTGAGCATTAAACAATGGTCTCAGACATGTTTTGAATGGTAAAATCGTGAGCACTAAACAATGGTCTCAGACATGTTTTGAATAGCAAAACGTGAGAATTTAAACAACAATCTCAGACATTTTTTGAATGGTAAAATTGTGAGCATTAAACAATGGTGTCAGTCACATTTTTAATGGCAATTCATGAGCATTTAAACAATGATCTCAGACATGTTTTGAATGGTAAAATTGTGAGCATCAAACAATGGTCTCAGTCACGTTTTGAATGGAAATTCGTGATCATTTAACCACAATCTCAGCCACGTTTTGAATGGAAAAATCGTGAGTAATTAATCAGCTATCATAGTCTCATTTTAAAAGGGAAAAACATGTACAGGGACACACCCGAGGGGCATTCATGGCTATCTGTAATTAAAATATGTAGAATGATGTGCGCAAAAGGCACCAGAAGGAACTCCATGTTGCCAACATCATTTAAAATGGAAAAACGCTGGCAAAATGCAGACATGGAAATGAATTTGTTTTCCATTGCCAGGATACCAATGCCATGCAAACAGGAATAAAAAAAAAACATTTTTCATCTCCTGGACACCAATATAAAATGAAGATAGGAAATCAAATGTTCTTCCCATTGCCAGAGTACCAATACAATGCAAACATGAATACAAAAACGTTTTTCATATCCCGTATAACAATATAAAATGCATATAGGAAATCAAATGTTCTTCCCATTGCCAGAGTACCAATACAATGTAGACAGGAATACAAAAACATTTTTCATCTCCCAGACACCAATATAAAATGCAGATAGGAAATCAAACATTCTTCCCATTTCCAGAGTACCAATACAATGCATACATGAATAACAAATAAGAACATTTTTCCATTTCCAGGATACCATTATAAAAATACAGAACTGAAATCAATTCATTTTTTTTTTCATTGCCAGAATACCCAAAAATTTGCAAACCGAAAATCAATTCATGCTTCCAATGCTATAACCCCAATACATCACATACAACAGTAAGAGAACGCAAGGATCTGATGGGAAAGGTCATGGAATGATTGTCAGGGTTTTTATCAGTCAAGGCATAGAGAAAACCAACTAGGACACAAGATAATCCACACGCAGAGCTCATTGCTAGATGGTGGAATCAACAATTAGCCAGGGACAAACATCAAGGGTAGTTGGCTAACAGGTTCATCCTTCTCTCATCATCCTTGCACAAAAATGCTAGGCGTTGAGATCCATAGGTCTTTTAACGCTAAGGCGACGATCGTAGATCAGGCTCCTGACCTACTGCTCAGGTGAGGACTAGTGAGCTAGGGATGAAATCTAAACAACCACGAAGGTCACAATCAACATAGCAAGGTGGTAAAGACATGCGGGAAAATGAAGGCCATGGGAGTCAACAACAATCAATCTAGGTTAAGCAAAGTTTCAGTCGCCAATTTTGAAGAAACATCATTATACATTTCCATTAAATAAGCAGATCCAAGCATAAGTCCTAATACATTATACCATACAAAAATGAAGAGAGTGTACCGTTCCCTGATCACCCACTCTGAATGACGTTCTGCGTGCTCCGTGCAACTCCCGCTCACCGACCGTCGAGACTTCACCAGTTCCTCCCAGCCAATGCTAGGGGTACTCTTCTTCCCCCTTAGCCCCCCGAGCCACAAAGGGGCCACACACTCACTATCCAAAGATTTTGACTATCTCCTAGCTTGCCTCGCAAGGCCGAGCTACCACTCCTCACCGAGTTGGGTATCCCAACTCCCATAAGTTAAGTCAGTCAAGTAGATATTTCTGCAGTGTAACGTTACGCAAACAAAAGAAGATCCTTCATCCTTCTCCTTCCTTCATTATATAGAGTTTTGAACTTTCTTTCTTTCCTAAAATCTCATTTTATTCAAGTTTTAAAAATAAATTCCTAAAAATTCCTCTCCGTACAAGTGTCCCTCATCCCCTATATTCCTCCATAATTTAATTTCTTTAATTAATTAATTATCTTTATTTCCCTCACCCACCTAGAGTTACTCCTAGAATCACTCTGAGGTGTCCCCAAATTCTCTTACAGGTTTTAAAGGCTTTCTCTATTATTAAATTTCTAGTTCAGTTTAAATTAGAAAGATCTTAAATGGTAGATATTTTTTCTAAGTTTGACTTTCCTCTTTTTCCCTTATGTTCCCCCTTTTCCCTTTTTATGTTTACCTCTTTTCCTAGTTTCCTAATTTTTTAGATTTTCCCTCTTTCCCCTTTTTAATTAGAACTCAAAAAGGTAGGTGTGGAAATTAACCCTTTTTTCCATTTTCTCATTTAATTAGTATTTTAAAATTATCAAAATAATAAAACCATTAATTCCCCTTTTTCTTTTAAATTTTATTCCAACAGATTTATTTATTTTAATGAATAAATTAAATTTCTTATTCCCTTCGTGTTACAAGATTTAACGAAGGTCATAATTATTATTTATGTGGTTTTTATTTTTATTATTATTGTTGTTATTTTGTTTTCTATAGAGAGATAAAATTTTACCACTAGCATAGTTTAGACTTAAACCTTAAATTTTCGTACAGGGTGACATTTAATTAGGGAATTTTTTTTTAAATTCATTAACATGTTTTTCATCCTAAGCCCATCTAGGTTCATTCCTCTATCATCAACAACGTGGTGTGCCCTTCAGGATGCACTAGGTGCTACAAGGGTTCCATTCACCTTAATCTATTTCGCTTGCACAACGTACCCTTCCGGATGCACTACATGCTCCAAGGGTGCCACTCGCCTCTTGACTAACTTGGTAGACATCAATAACCCATGGATTCAATACTCCACCAAGTGAACTTGTGGGATATTAAGGGCCTCTAAGGAATAAGGCCCTTGGCTTATTGCGCACCCCTTAGAATCATCGTGAGTGACTATCGCAGTCTTCCCTCACAACATCGTGGGTCCTCTCAAATTAGGTAAATGTTAACCTATAGTTCGAGACACGGCGTGAGTGCTAGTAGGTTGTGGCAGGGCTACTGTCCACACCTCTCCCTCAACATCTCTGGTAGTCGTGCGTGACCCCTTTACACCACATGTGAGTCTGGTCGACAAGTTATTGTCAGCCTACATCATCAACAAATCATGTCATAACATATCCATATCATATCATTTAATCAGATGCACTAATATCACTGTAAAATAATCAAACCCCAATGGTACATTCCCTGACTCGATCCAAATTCCAAGGGGTTCCATCGATGCCTCTGCATCCTTGAGTTCCAAAATCCAACACACTCAGTAAATCGAGTCAATAGAACCTGTCTATGTCAATGCAATAAAACAACATGTCATCAACCCATAATGCCTCATAATCAAAGTCAAAATTTTTAATAGCATAGTAATCCAGATCACTTGCGAGCAAGTGTCCTCAAAGAATAAGTTCGTTGAGTGCACCAGAGAGGGATGTTACATACACCCCCTCTTGGTCTAAACTTCGTCCCAAAGCTTCACAGTATAAATGCTGAAATAAAGTGTATGACAGTATCATATGTCTATCTATCAAACAAAAATGGAAACTACTGGCGCATATCATATGCGTCCTCCCAGGTCGTCGAGTGTGGACTATAATTTTCCCACTGGAACTTGACCTACTCTATCATTCGACATAGTAGCTGTTGAACGCAATGATCTAGAATGTGGATTGGCTCAGCCGTGAGCGCCCCCTCGTCCGTCGTCTGCAAGGAATGCATGTCAATAACATGTGTAGGTTCACTAATATAATGTCTCAAACAGATACATGAAAAACATCGTGCATGCCCCTTAAAGAATCAGGCAAGGCTAGTTGATAGGCCATGGGCCCCTTTCTCTCCACAATATTGAAAGGTCCCATGAACCTAGGAGAGAGTTTAGCTCCCTTCCCAAACTTGACTGAACTTTTATGTGGTTTAACCTGCAAAAAGACTCGATATCCGACCTCGTAACTATGGTCGACACGGTCTGCATCTGCATAACTCTTCTGTCAATCATGCACTTATTTAATCCTTGGTCTTACTGTATACATTTGCTCTTCCATTTCTTGGATCGCTTCCGGTCCCACCAGGACCCTATCCTCAAGCCGATCCCAACTCAAAGGCATCTGACCTGGTTGCCCATAAAGAAACTTGAAAGGTGTCATCTTAATGGTGCTCTGGTAAATGTTGTTGTAAGCGAACTCCACTAGTGGAAAGAATTCTTCCCAACTCTTTTGTTGGTCCATCATGTACATGCACAACATGTCCTCCAAGGTTTGGTTCGTTCGTTCAGTCTGCCCGTTAGTCTCCAGGTGATACATAGTACTAAAGTTAAGTTGGGTTCCCAAAGGCTCTTGGAAACTCATCAAAAATCGTCTAGTAAACACCGATCCTCGATCGGATATAATCCTCTTAGGCATGCCATGCAGCCTCACAATCTCACTGATGAAAAATATAGCTATGTTAGGTGTCTGATACATCATACGGATAGGAATAAAGTGAGAACTCTTCGTCAAAGCGTCTACTACTACAAAAATCGAGTCATGTCTCATTTCCGTCAATGGAAATATAACAATAAAATCCATTGAAATAACCTCCCATTTTGATTCCAGAATAGCGTGTGGTTGTAGTAATCCTGCTGGGTGTGTATGTTCATCCTTTACCTGTTGACATTCTAGACATATGGCCACATAGTTGACTATGTCGGCCTTCATTCCCTTCCAGAAGAATAAGGGTTTAAGTTCTTCCCTCATCTTCATGACTCCCGAGTGAGCCATGTAAACTACTCTATGAGCCTCACTCAGGATCAACATCCTCAACTCGTCGTTCGGAGGTACATAGATCCAATTTTTAAACCTCAATAATCCACCGCTATCAAATGAAAATCCTTCAAATCATGGTACCATCATTGTGTTTTGTCCGATAAAACCCTCGACCTCTTTGTACCAGTCATCATTACGATGTAAAGTTAGAATATTTTCACGCAGATTCGTCTGAAGAGGCAGCACCGAAAAGATGCGTGGTCTCCGACTCAATGCATTCACCACTCAGTTCACTATTCCTTTTATGTAATTAATCTCAAAGTCAAACTCGCTAAAAAATTCCAACCAATGTCGTTGTCGCGCGTTCACGTCGCTTTGCGTAAATATGTGTTGTAGTCCACAATGGTCAGTCTTTAGTTCAAATTTTCATCCAACAAGGTAGTGTCTCCAAACCTTCAAGGGTATATGATGGCTAACAACTCCAAATTGTGTGTTGCCTAGTTCTCCTCATGCCTTCTTAGATCCCTCGAGATGTAAGCGATCACTCCTCCATCTTGCATTAAGACTCCGCCTAAGCCTTCCTTGGATGCGTTAGTGCATACCAAGAAGTTTGTGTGCATGTCAGGGACCTTTAGTATCAGTGTTGTTGTTAACAACTCCTTGAGCCTGCAAAATGCTTTTGTGCATTTCTCGGTCCAAAAAAACTTCTTGTTTTTCTTTTACAATTCCGTGATCGGATTTGCTATCTTCAAAAACCCCTCGATGAAATGTCAATAGTATCCTGCTAAACCCATGAAATTACGCACTTCCAGGACATTCGTCTACGCAGGCCATTCCATAATGGCCTCGACCTTCGCTGGATCCACAACGATACCTGTTGGAAGATTGGTTGTTGTCATTGATGTCAACCCTAGTCATGGGTTTTGGACCACAAGATTGATGAAGTTATTTGGACATGAAGGAAAATGCACATGCAGATACAACACCCATGGATGGATAGTATACATCATGATGTTTCCGGTGGTATGTGGCACGTCACGTGGATCCTCATGGTTGAGGAGAAATGAATTTTTGAAGATGACAAAGTGAAATGTACATGTAGGCCCTGAAGATAATTAAAGAAAAGAATTACAAAATAAGAAAGTGCTAGGTCAGCCCTAATGTTAAAAGTAAGTGACATAAATGGTATAAATTAACATCATTATACATTCATTTGATACAAGTTGAATTTCAGAGGGAATAAGAAGAAAAAGAAGGTCGGATTTCAAGGGAGGATGAAGTCTTTTGGTGATGTGTTCTAAGGTATGTTATTTTCAGATCATCTTACCATTTTTGCTATAACTTTTTTTCTAGAACGATCCAGATGGTGAAATTGCTATGGTATTGAGAAGACATATCAAGGTACCTCGGGTATAAATTTCAGCTCTTGATTCTCTATAATTATGGAGATGCACTCTGTGGAATATAGGGTTTGTGACCAGTCCTGAAACTAGTCAAAAAACAGGTGTTCTGGGTAAAACAGTTATAACTTTTGCATACAGACTCCAAATGTAGTGGGACCAC
>ML785942.1:315196-330424 GCA_009831015.1 Picea engelmannii
TATCTTCCTCTTGGAGGTTTATCCCTCCCTTTACATTTGGAAGCTGTAGCTACCTTTGGAAGTCATTACTTCCCTTGAACAAAAACTATTGATTATTTCTCATATATTGTGCATGGTGTATTGTGGTGTATTGTGGTGTATTGATGTAACTCTTATACTAATGTTCATTTCTCATTGGATATAATTGAATGGTTTAAGTATAAGTTGAAAAAGGTTTTTAAATTGTACTTGATACTGATTCACCCCCCTCTCAGTATCAACAATACCTTCATCGGAGATGATGTGCCATCAGTGGTGGATCTTCGATTGATAAAATGAGCATTTGGATAACTTCCCATACATTTTTTTCTCTCGTAGACACTATAGTACCAAGCGCAAGTGCTCATCATGCTCCTCCGTCATCCTAGAGTAAATAAAAATATCGTCAATGAATACTTGGACGAACTTGTCCAAGTAATCATGGAACACCATGTTCATCAAACTCGTAAATACCCCTGGGGAGTTTGTCAGTCCAAATGGTAAAACAGTAAACTCGTAATGTCCAAACCTCATCTTAAAGGCGGTCTTAGGGACGTCATCTTCCTTAATCTGTAACTGGTGATACCCTGATCGCAAATCGATCTTTGAGAACACCGTCGCGCCCTTCATTTGATCGAACAGATCATCAATCCTTGGCAACAGATATTGATTCTTGATCGTGGCCTTGTTCAATTGACGGTAGTCAATGCAGAGCCTCCACGACCCATCCTTCTTTTGAATGAAAATAACAGGTGCACCCCATGGTGACACACTTGGACATATCAGTCCCAGGTCCAGCAATTCTTTTAGTTGCATTCTTAACTCTTGTAATTATGGGGTCGACATCTGATAAGGTGTTCTCGCTATCGGTTCAGTTCCCGATTTTAGGTCTATAGTGAACTCCAATTCCTTGTTCGGAGGCATCCCAGGTAATTCCTCTGGAAATACATCCACAAAATCTCTCACCAACAGAAGGTGTTCTAAACCTTTTGTTAATCCCTTCTCATTTAACGCAAGGATCACATAAATCTTTCACCCCTTGTGCATGCTCTTTTGTAGTTGTAAGGAAGAGATGAACCTTAGGGAAACTCCCTGGTTCCATCCTACAATCACACGTCTTTGTCCCTCATCATCGACCAAGCTCAACCATTTGGTCTTACAGTTGAGTATTGCCTCATGTGATTCCAACCATTCCATACCAATTATGACATCATAAGATCCTAAGATCGTGACATACAGGTTGGCCCTTGGGACAAACTCTCCCAAGATAAGGATACAGCCTGTAACCTTTCCTCCAACCTTATGTTTGGCTCCTGAAGCCATCTCTACAAAGCTAAACTCGTCATGTTCGACTTCCTTTACCATAATCCTTTTTAGCGCTGCACCAGAAATGAAACTCTCGGTAGCACCGGGATCTATCAAAATACTAAGGGTCTGGTCAACGACGGTACCTGTCATCTCGAGCACAGTCAAGTGATGCTCTACCTAGCAGTTATTCACCGCTGCATGAATCCGATGGGCCTTGCCCATATCTACCACGGTAGTGGGTCCGACTAATCTGGACGCTCAAGTCCTCTCCAATGAGCAGTCCCGTTGGTAGTGTGGCTCCCCACACGTCTAACATCCCTTCTTCGGCCAAGTTGTCCTGGTACCCGAAGTAGAAGATGACGACCCACTGGCCTGGAATCCTGGTCTGTTTTGTTGAACAGGCCTAAACTGTTGTTGCTGCGGGCGACGCTACTGCTGATGTTGTGGTCCCCGATAAGGTGCCCGCTACTGAGGCGTCAGTTGCCGAGGTGTAGTGAAAGTGGATCCCCTCTGGAAGCCACGATATCTTGGTGTATGTCTGGCTGGTGTCTGATCCTTCTGTGCTCTAAATGACACCTACCCTATTGTTCTCATTGGAGTCATGGTCTGACCCCTGCTGATAATCTCCTCCTCTGCTATGAGGGCCTTCTGGACGACATCATGCAAGGTTTGAGGCATCAAAATCTTGACCTTTGCATGTATACTGCTGTTAAGGCCGAACAAAAACCTGTTGACCTTAAGTTTCTCAGTGTTAAGGTGTGGACCATATCAGAGCAGCTCCATAAAATGGGCCTCATACTCAGGCATCGTACGATCGCCCTGTCGTAAGGCATTGAACTCATTGAGATGATGCTCAATGAATTCCTCTGAAAGGTATCACTCTCGAAACCGTTCCTCGAATAGTTCCCATGACACATATTTGATGGCCATGTTCAGCTACAATAATATTGTCTTCCACCATACAAGAGTGCTTCCTTTCAGTTGGAAGACCGCCATGCAGACCTTCATGTTGGAGGTATAATCACGAAGTGCGAAGCACATCGCCATGTTCTCCAACCATGCCTCGGCGGCTGCACCATTTGGGGCACCAAAGAACTCGAGAAATTTGACCTTCTTGAGTTCGCGGTGAATGCTACCTCTATCGACTAGAGCGTGCAGTAGAACCTCAGTGGGTTCCAGCGCCCTGGCCTCATCTCTATCCAAACGACTGATCATTGCCTCCGACATCTGCTGAAAAGATCTCATCATTCTAACCACATCAGCAACTGCTATCTTCTCCTATCCGACAACCTGCTCGTCTACCTAGGGGTTAGATCCCCCAGGCATGGATGCCATTGGAGGCGTCATGCCTCCTCCCCTGGCACCATGTCGTCTGCCTCCACGACGTCCTCTAACCATGATTACCTGTACGAATACAAGTCAACTCAATTAATAACATTATAATCAAATCATATCAACGAAATCCGTAGAGATCCCAAGTCACGGGTCGAACTCGCTCTGATACCACATGCAACATCCCCATCTAGTACGACTCCTACGGTGTACAACCGGTAAAAGCACACTTAATTTTTTATTTTTTTTGTTTGTGTGTGTGTGTAGGAAGGTAATAATGACATTATACTCAACATCTCAACACGACGACGACACAACACATGCAACTCACGCAACAACAACATAACGACCTAACATAAAAGCACATCAAGCACCTAGAAGCAATGTATTACATTCAAGTGATGAAAAATAAGAATGACTATGCACCCGTCCTACCTTGCAATGGTTAGGACCTCCAAGACACATAAGAAATGCTCAAGCCTAGGTTCCCATCGATTTTTATCATTTAAGGTCTCAGGGCTGGCAATTGATCTGAGTAACAAGCAGGTGTCTACATCCCACCCGACACAAGTAGACTAAGCCTACTAAGCTAAGGACAATCATCCTAACAACCCAAAATTAATTACACAAGTAACTAGAACCCTTACAGTGAGAAAAACCAATCACATTGAACGTTTACAAAACCATGTACAAACATTAATTGATATTAAACAACAACCATTAATCAAGGCTAAAAGGTCGTTATCTATGAATTAAATTGGCATTAATTACAGATCAATTAACCAGTCTAAATTCCATCAGTCAATGAGTTACCTACCGAACTTAACATGAATTACAACTCAAATTTAGCAAGTTTGGGTTACCAATTAGGCGATATCTATAAATCCAACTAACCATAAACTTGAATAACAACATTAAAATTCTTAAAGTGGAAAGCTACCTATAACACTTATGAATAGTTAAACCTCAACATTAGTCTAGATATAATGACTCAACTAACCACACTAGTTGTTTATTATCATTGAGGAGGAAACTACTAGCTAATAACATTGTTGTAGAAAATCAACAACGTAATTACATATCTGTTACAAAACAATTTATTACAGCAGTTAACCAGGCATTTAACATAATGATTAACATAATCAATTAATAGAGCAATAACATGGTAGTTTGCAAGACTATTTTCATAACAAGTATTATAGCACTAACAAGGCGATTATCATGTTAATTAACATAACAATTAATATAACAGTAGTGAGGCAATTTATATGACGGTTAACATAACGATTAATAGCACAAAAACAAGGCAATTTGCATAACTGTTAACCATTTAACTCGCTGCGGCATTTAATCAATAAGTAGGGATATGCTGACCATTCACAGTGCTATAGCAATTGTTCTGACATTTAGTAAGGCAATTAATATAGCATTTAACATTGCAATTAACAAGCCAATTAACTGTAGCAATGGTTCTGGTAAATTCGTGGTCATTCCAGCAAGCTCAGTCAACATTCTAAAGGCAAAAATCATGGGTAACTACAACAAGGTTTGGCAACATTCTAAAGGAAAAATCGTGGGTAATTACAACAAGCTCCGACAACATTCTAAAGGCAAAATCGTGGGTATTTAATCAGCAATCAAAGTCAACTTTTAAAGGCAATAATCGTGGGCATTAAACAATGGTCTCAGACAGGTTTTGAATGGAAAAACGTGAGCATTTAAGCCATGATCTCAGACATGTTTTGAATGCTAAAATCATGAACATTAAACAATGGTCTCAGACATGTTTTGAATGGTAAAATCGTGAGCATTAGACAATGGTCTCAGACATGTTTTGAATAGCAAAATGTGAGAATTTAAACAACGATCTCAGACATGTTTTGAATGGTAAAATAGTGATCATTAAACAATGGTCTCAGTCACGTTTTGAATGGAAATTCGTGAGCATTTAAACAACAATCTCAGACATGTTTTGAATGGTAAAATCATGAGAATTAAACAATGGTCTCAATCATGTTTCGAATGGCAATTTGTGAGCATTTAACCACAATCTCAACCATGTTTTGAATGGAAAAATCGTGGGTAATTAATCAGCTATCACAGTCTCATTTTAAAAGGGAAAAACATGTATAGGGACACACCAGAAGGAAATTCATGGCTATCCGTAATTAAAATATGCAGAATGATGTGCCCAAAACGCACCAGAAGGAACTCCATGTTGCCAACATCATTTAAAATGGAAAAACGCTGGCAAAATGCAAACATGGAAATGAATTCGTTTTCCATTGCCAGGATACCAATGCCACGCAAACAGGAATACAAAAAAAATGTTTTTCATCTCCCCAACACCAATATAAAATGCAGATAGGAAATCAAACGTTCTTCCCATTGCCAGAGTACGAATACAATGCAGACAGGAATACAGAAACGTTTTTCATCTCCTGAACACCAATATAAAATGCGTATAGGAAATCAAACGTTCTTCCCATTGCCAGAGTACCAATACAATGCAGACATGAATAAGAAATAAGAACATTTTTCCATTTCCAGGATACCATTATAAAAATGCAGACCTGAAATCAATTTTCTTTTATTTTCATTGCCAGAATACCCAACAAATTGCAGACTGGAAATCAATTTGTGCTTCCAATGCTATAACCCCAATACAGCGCATACAACAGTAAGAGAACGCAAGGATCCGATTGTAACACCCTGTTTCCCCCAGTTTGTAAAAATAACGGGACTGGCCAAGAACTATGGCAAACTCATAAATCTGAATATGTGATGTAAATGGACCTTGAGGAAAAGGTCAATGAATGTGAATAACATTTTAATTTTATTTCAGGACCGCTGAGAGGGGATGTGCAGAAAAAGAGACCACGATGGCGGTGGAAGGCACCTGGAAAGGTGGCGTTAACTTCCGCTGAGAATTAACACCGTATTTGGACTCCACTGGCCCGGAGAACCAAAAGCAGCTCGCTGGCCCCGAATTAAATGTCTCGTAGACTGGTAGGCAGATGGCTTAATGAGGGATGGGGAGGTGAACCACCCATTCGTAGAGCCATCAGGCTTGACCATTGCGAGGGTAATCGCACCACACGCAACCTCGCAAGAGGATAAGGCGTAAGGTAGAAGCGATTGGGGGGCAGACCCGAGGGGAGAACTCTAGCATTACGCAGAGTGGGTGATAGCAGAGAGGAAGGATTGCAACCTTCACTCCTGGTCACTGGAAAACGGAGACACAGTCTCACAACATCATGGTTTTAGCTCGGGGGTGGCTAGTGGTAAATCCATTGGGAGTCGCTAAGCCTACGGTTGGGTGGAAACGAGCACCCCTCTCAGCAGTTGCACTTACTTCTGGTGTTATTTCTGATAAGTTTTTTACATATTGCATCTTGAAATTCATATGCTGACATATATGCTCATAAACTGTGAAATTGTGAATGATTACAGTATAAGAATGTATGCATAGTGTTTTGATAAGAAATGGTAGATATATGATTATAACAGAAAGAGCCACACATGGCTTATGTTGATAAATGAATTTAATTGTGCATGATTCGAACCAAGTCAGACTTCCAGTCCATCCTCGGGAATTTGTTTCCCCTTATCTGTCTCCCGGATTGCCCCGGAATAGATCTCTTCATAGAGATTTTCCTCCTTGGAAAGGTTTACCAAGAGCCTGGAAAAAGGACTTGAAATTACAAGTCTTAACAACCCTGTACGAGGAGGAACGACCCTCTTAAAATCCTGAAGTAGCAGCGTAGGGATAAGTATCGATGAACGAACGAGATTTCGTCGGAGGAACCATGGTCATTCACGACCATTAGATTGACGAAAGAAACAAGGGTGTTACATACCTTGCTCCTTTCCCTCTATCTTCGTGAATAGCAAGGAAATCGGGATCATAGATTCCCCAAGGTCCATGAGAACATCTGGATCGTTGATTTTTCCACATCCATGAAGTAGAGGGAGAGTGCGCGATGTGGGACAGACCTGAACCATTAGATCCTAGCTAAAAAAAAAACTCGACAGCCGTTGGATCTATTCAAAGATGCATGAGGGTTAAGCCCTCGTGAACAGGAGGTTGAAAGCCCGAAGAGAGGCTTGGCCATCGAGATATCGACACTCGTGAAGTTGGGAGTCACAATGACATGAGGTCGGGGATTTTCATAATGAAAATCCTGAAACCAATCTGAGTTGTCCATCATAGGAGGACACGTGGGCAAGATCGGCAGCCCATCGGCATTTCAGAGATTGAAAGGACAAGTTGTCGGAGTATTTCGGAAGCGAAAACTCTGAAATCGCGAGAAGCGATCAGGACCGTCCATCTTAGGAGGGCGTATAGCGACAGTCGGAGCATGCGGGAAAAGTCCCGAAAGGAAATTCATCCATCGGGAAATCGGGAATCCTGTGGACAAGAAGTCCATACACTTCGGAATCTCGACAAAGTGAAAAGCATCCATTGTAGGGCCATCCATCGCCATATCGGCATATCGGGATTCGATGGATCGCGAATCCTGAGGACGAGCACATTTCAGAATTTGAAAGTCCAAAAACCCGATAGGAGATGAGGCTGCGGTCTGGTGATATAGTGGTCACGTGGGTGAGGAGTTTAGACAGGAGGGATAACACGTAAGGGACCATATCGATGAATTGGCTCATCGGAGATCGGGGATTCAAGAGAACAGGGAACTCTTGACATCGGGGATAACGAAATATCGATACCCAAAATCCCATGGACCGTTGGATCCACGCTCCTAAGAGCCGTCGATCTCTTACACGACTCTCCATATCGGAACTCGGGGATTTGAATGACGAAGGGTCTTGGAGTTGTTGCATTTCAAACCCCGAGTATCGAAACCCTGAAAGGATCCATACCGTTGGGTCAGGGGAGGCTTACGACTGTCGATCTCCCTTTGGAGGGAAACTTTGGAGACCTCGGAAGTTTTGGGGATTTGAATGGGGAAAGGTAGAAGCCGTATACCGCGATTCCCTGAATCACGAAAAGACGATAAGCTCTTGGTTGGCTTAAGCACGTGGACACCATATAGGGTCACGTAGACAAGGCCCCAAGAGAGAAACTTGCCCCTCGCTAGCCCCGTCGAGGTTCGGCGTTTCGTTGTTTCAAGCTTCGGGGTTTGCAGAGTCTAGCGACTCGACATTTCGGTAGCACTGAGTCGCGAAGTACGAAAAGGCACCATGCTGATTCAGCCCATAGTCGTGAACTACAATCATATGAAGGTGGAAAAAGGAAAGCGCTAGCCTGCGCTAAGCCCCGTAGGATTTCGGAGATTCTGATTGTTGAGAAATCAACGAAAAAGTTTGATTTGCATAGTGGGTATGTGACACAGATGGGAAAGGTCATGGAATGATTGTCGAGGTTTCTATCAGTCAAGGCATAGAGAAAACCAACTAGGACATAAGATAATCCACACGTAGAGGTCGTTGCTAGATGGAGTAATCAACAATCAGCCAGGGACAAACATCAAGGGTAACTGGCTAACAAGTTCGTCCTTCTCTCATCATCCTCGCACAGAAAAGCAGGGCGTTGAGATCCATAGGTCTTTTAACGCTAACACCACGATCGTAGATCAGGCTCCTAGATGACTATTCAGGCAAGGACTGGTGAGCTAGGGATGAAGGCTAAACAACCATGAAGGTCACAATCAACACAGGAAGGTGGTCAAGACATGTAGGAAAACGAAGGCCATGGGAGTCAACAACCATCGAGCTAGGCCAAGGAAAGTTTCAGTCACCGATTTTAAAAAAAAATCATTTTACTTTTCCATTAAATAAGCAGATCCAAGCATAAGTCCTAATACATTCTACCATACAAAAATGACGAGAGCTTACGATTGTATGATTGCCCACTCAGAATGGAGTCCTGCACGCTCTGTGCAACTCCCGCTCATCGACCGTCGAGACTTCACCGGTACCTCCCAGCCAATGCTAGGGGTACTCTTCTTCCCCCTTAGCCCCCCGAGCCACAAAGGGGCCACACACTCACTATCTAGAGATTTTGACTAGCTCCCAGCTCGCCTCGTAAGGCCGAGCTACCACTCCTCACCGAGCTGGGTATCCCAACTCCCACAAGTAGATATTTTTTCAGCGTAATGTTACGCAAACAGAAGAAGATCCTTCATCCTTCTCCTTCCATCATTATATAGAGTTTTGAACTTCCTTTCATTCCTAAAATCTCATTTCATTAATGTTTTAAAAATAAATTCCTAAAACTTCCTCTCCAAACAAGTGTCCCCCATCCCCTACATTCCTCCATAATTTAATTTCTTTAAATAATTAACTATCTATATTTCCCTCACCCACCTAGAGTTACTCCTAGAATCACTCCTAGGTGTCCCCAAATTCTCTTACAGGTTTTAATGGCTTTCCCTATTATTAAATTGCTAGATCAGTCTAAATTAGAAAGCTCTTAAATGGTAGATACTTTTTTTAAGTTTGACTTTCCACTTTTTCCCTTATGTTCCCCTTTTTCCCTTTTTATGTTTACCTCTTTTCCTAGTTTTCTAATTTTTTAGATTTTCCCTCTTTCCCCTTTTTAATTAGAACTCAAAAAGGTAGGTGTGGAAATTAACTCTTTTCCCCTTTTCTCATTTAATTAGTATTTGAAAGTTATCAAAATAATAAAACCATTAATTCCCCTTTTTCTTTTAAATTTTATTCCAACATATTTTATTTTTTTCAATGAATAAATTAAATTTCTTATTCCCTTCGTGTTACAAGATTTAACGAAGGTCATAATTATTATTTATGTAGTTTTTATTTTTATTATTTTTATTCTTATTTTTTTTTTTTTATAGAGAGATAAAATTTTACCACTAGCATAGTTTATACTTAAACCTTAAATTTTCGTACAGTGTGACATTTAATTAGGGAATTTGTTTTAAAAATTTCTTAACACGGTATTCGTCCTAAGGCCATCTAGGTAAATTCCTCTATCATCAACAATGCGACGTACCCTTCAGGATGCACTAGGTGCTCCAAGGGTGTCACTCGCCTTAATATGTTTCCCTTGCGCGACGTGCCCTTAAAGACGCACTAATTGCTCCAAGGGTGACACTCGCCTCTTGACTAACTTGGTAAACATCAATAACCCTTGGAGTCAATACTCCGCTAGGTGAACTTGTGGGAGACTAAGGGCCTCCAAGGAATAAGGCCCCTACCTTATTGCACACCCCTTAGAATCATCATGAGCGACTGTCGCAGTCTGCCCTCACGGCATCGTGGGTCCTCTTGAACTAGGTAAACGTTAACCTACAATTTGAGCCACGATGAGAGTGCTAGTAGGCTGTGGCAGGGTTGTTTCCCACACCTCTCCCTCAACATCTCTGGTAGTCGTGTGTGACCCCTTTACTCCACATGTGATTCTAGTCAGCAAGCTATCGTCAACCTGCATCATCAACAAATCATGTCAGAACATATCCATATCATATCATCTAATCATATGCACTAATATCATAGTAAAACAATCAAACCCCAATCGTACACTCCATGACTCAATCCAGAGTCCAAGGGGTTCCATTGATGCCTCTGCATCCTTGAGGTCCAAAATCCTACACACTTAGTAAACCGAGTCAATAGCACCTATCTATGTCAATGCAGTAAAACAACATGTCATCAACCCATAACGCCTCATAATCAAAATCAAAATTTTTAATAGCATAGTAATCTGGATCACTTGCGAGCAAGTGTGCTCAAAGAATAAGTTTTCTTAGTGGGCCAGAGTGGGATGTTAAAAAAATAGAAAGATCTATACCATCCCATAAAATATGTTATAACAAAAGTGCCAAAATAACCTATTTAAAAGTGATTTGAGGAGCATTGAAAAATCGTAACTTCCACAAGGCATATCTTTGAAAGTTTAGTGAAAAAACTTATGAAATTTTTACCACATTTATACCAATATTTATCCTCTTCATTTGCAAAATATCATGGTCAGAAACATCCTATGAAATAATTCATAGCCAAAGTGGCAAGGTAATATGTTTGAAACTAATTTTAGGAGCATTCAGGAACCATAACTTACACAAGGAATATCTCCAAAATCATAGCGAACCAGAATCTAATATTTTAATCACATGTACACAAATATATTTCCTTTGTCTATACAAAATCTCATGGTATAAAAAGTCCTATAAAAATTCCTATAAAATAAGTTATCACAAAAATGCCAAGATGACCTGAAACTTATTTTGCAATTCAATCTTTGCATATCTATTTTTCACACACACACTTTCTCTCAATGCTTTCTTTTTTTATAATTTTTGGGTAACCCTTCATGAAGGCACATGTCCCTTAATGAAATAATCAATTTCCAGTACCATGGGAAAATACCCCAAATACCATTTCACTTTTTATCTTTTCACATGCACCCATTTTTTAACATACTTTTATATATATATATATATATTGTTTGTATTGCAATCCCATAATATGTCATGAATACTATCATTAATTTTTTGACATTAATGAAAATAATTAGAAAAAAAAGGATATAGGGAATATCTTAAATTAAAAATAGGAGAAGAGGTTGGGATGTAATGAATGATCATTATTCTACATTTTAAATAAAAAAATTACTTGTGCATGGAGTGACACATGTGTGGTTAAATATTATTAAATTAGAAATTAAATAATTTGTAACTTTCATGAGATGGACAAATGGCATGTAACAAAGGAGGATTGGGCTTAAGAACTCACATTTGTTCATTAATGGATTCATAATGCTCAAATTTGTCAACATTATTTGATGTAGGTTTGGGTCTCAAGATGTGCTAATACCATGGATATGAGGGCCTTGATGCTGTGGAGGATATGGGGACATTCTACATGTTATTTTTTTATTTTTTCTTGTATGACCTATTGCAACTTGATTGTTCTTGGAGAACACGAGTACTAATTTAAGAGTTAGTTTTGTGGTCAAGAAATGAGATAATTAAATATGAAAATGGATAATCATATATAATGATTGTATTAATATTGGTATTAAAGAATAATCAAGGGACAATCTCCTATAACCATAACAAAAAAAAGTATGAAATTCTAGAAAAATCAATTTATAGATATGCAAGTTCTAATTTGAAATTTTCTTACGGATTTTTTTATTTATAGAGGAATAAAAAATATATATATATATTCAATTTTATAGATATGCAAGTTTTAATTTAAAATCCTCTTAAGGATTTTTATTTTTAAAGAAATTGTAAATTCAATTTTTATTTTTAAAGAAATTGTAAATTGATTTAAGGAAATTGTAGATTCAATTTTTATTTTTAGAGAAATTGTAAATTGAATATTGACTGAAAAAGGTATAGCATTAAAGTACAGTTGATTAAATATCTTTCCAAATTCTCTAATACCTAACTAAAGATTTTCTCCTTAATCAGGAATTGTGTTAATTAAGAAGTGTGTTATTGTTTTAAGCCGTTTAAAAAAAATACTATATAAAGTATATGTATACACACCTATCTTAAAAATACAAATATAATCATACACTTATTGGCTTCACTAAAAACATGTATACATCTCGTAATATGTTTTCCTAGCATAAACGAATCGGATTTAAGGGTTTTGTAGGGAGGAATCTTTTGGGTTTTGTCCATGTAACTTAGGAGGTAATATATGCCTAATTGGGTAGTGATTTACTATGTTATAAAGTGTTTTAATTAGTTCTCTTTATTTATTATTATACATTATTAGACCTAGAGGAGACTCCACAATTAGTAAACAAGAGAATTTTCACTTTTGGTTCTTGTAATTTATCTAGTTGAGGAAAGTACCTAATTTATATAGGTTTAATAAAGTTTACATAAATGATAGGTTTGAATGATATGATGTAACTTTCTAGCATATTTTTATTTTTAATAAATATATGTAATTGATTAAAAACATATTTTTTAATTTTCTTATAATTTTGTTAAATTATTTCAAATGAATAATTTCCAATAATAATATAGAATGTTTTTTTTTATTTGAATATTTACGAAGTTTGAAAAAGATAACTCTTTTATGCATTTTGAATTAAATTTTTTTCATATGAAATAATTACATAATAGGGATATTAAACTAAAAGAAAAATTACAAGAAAAGTGTTGAACAAGTTTGACCATTTTATAGAGAATTTGCATTTTGTAATTTACATACACTTTGTAATTAAATGTAATTGAATGAGTAATCCAGTTATAAGGATTAAATGATGGTTTCATATGGAAACTGTATGACATATATATTGTATTGTTGTTGTTGAAGATTATTGTGGACCATTTAATAATTAGTAGATGACTAATCATTATAATTATTATGGTGTAAAGACTTTTTATGATTAAACTGGTAAATTAGCCATATTTCTAATTTGTATTCCCTTCTTAGTTGTGATTGAAATATCTCATGTAATATTATTGTGTATTTAAATTATATAAGGAATACATAGCATTGTAATAGAAAAATAATTTATTATTGTAAGATTTTAAGCACAAACCTTGATCTAGTTGTGAGAAAAAACTACAATAGTAAAATTGCTAGAAAAAGAGTGAAGAAAGAATGAAGTAACAATAAAAATGAAATTTTGTTGAAGAACCAATTCATGTCTCAGTCAATTATATTAATAATTGAGATGAGTACAATATATAGACTCTTTGGGGAGAAATGTGCATAAGGTTGGGGTTGTTTGTCTATGCACTAATTAGATTTAGTCAATTCTTAACTAATCAATACCATAGTTTAATACCATGAGTCACTAAGTGGTAAATTGTCATAAATGATAAGCTTGACTCCATTAATAATAAAGGAAATGTGCACTTCCTAAGGGGATAATTTACCTATATCCAATGTGTATTAGTTGTCATCAATCCCATATGTTATACTTTCTATAAATATCTATGTTAAAAATAGGCAACCACCTAAATTTAGAAATGGCTAAAAATGGGTGTGGATGACCCTTAAAAGATAAAATGTTATGCATGTACTCCAACACCCCCCTTGAATCATAACCTAGGGGTATGCATGATGTATGAGTCATGGAAATGTTTATCCATGATAGGTACTCATGTAAAAAAAACTTATGAAAAACATAATACAACAAAGGTGAGGTAAGGAGGGAAAACCTATTCACAAGAAACTATCTTCCCCCCTCAAAATATAGTGCATACTACTATGTAGTTACTATGAATAAATACAGTGTTAAAGATCTACAACCCCATCATGTATATGTCCTCATATATATCATGTCCTATCATGTAAGCATCCATTGGCTATTGGTTGATAACTTCACATTCTTACAATAGGAGTGATTGCTCATGGTGTACCAAAAAAATGATAACTAGGTCTTTGTGACTTGGTCCTTTCTCCCAATAGCCCACTTGTTACTTTCAATGTATGATGTGCCTTCCCTATCTTGCAATTTGGATGTACAATAGAGCATCCTTCCTGGAACTTTCCAGCTAATTTTTCTCTACTTTATTCATTTTCATCTATTATAAGAGTAACATAGTCATATTTAGGAACAAAATGAGAAAAGGTATACAAACTAGAATGATGATCCACCTCCCCAATTGCAACTCTTGAAGCATCTTCCATCTCTAAAATTATGACTGGATCCATAGTGAAATCAACTTTGTTTCATGTACCCATGTGTGTAATCTAGTAGACAGAGAGGAGATTCATGGAGAGCTTCATAACATGTAACACATTTTGAAAGCTTCAATAATCAAGGTCCACACTTCATTCTCTACACATAGTCATAGGTGTTATATCTCCCATGAACATAGGAGGTCTAGTGCAGGATACCAAGGAAGAAAAAGAATATTTTGAAGAATCCATATGGTAAGAGACACACTAGTCTAAGATCCATCTATCAGCTAATGAATAAATAATAGTTAAAAAATGACCCTCAACTTCATCCTCTAGTGGCTTGTCTTTAGTATTCTTCTTGACACTATCTGGTATGAAATATGCAAGGTTCTATTGTTGAAGTACTTCCTCCAAAAGATCAATTGTCTTCACCATACAAGAACACTCAAGATAAAACCCTCTATTATAGTAGCTACACTTTGTTCTCTTTTTATTAGACTTTCCTACTTTGGGGTTCAATGTATCCTTAGAGGATTCAATGATTTCTTCATCTATGTGATCAAGATCCTTTGATTTATGCTTGTTCTTCTTCCTGTCATCATGCACCTCAATATCATGGGCCTTGGATATACTGCACCCTCATATAAATGAGCTTATTCTTCCCATGAATGAGTGATTGTATGAAGTTGTCAATACAAGTCGTATTCCAAGTTTTTTCCATAGAAATCATTATAATGTGGAAAGAAGAAATAAACGTAGAATACTCAATCCCTATCTTTGAAAGGATTGAGAGAATAAATTACTTCTCTTTCCTATCAATGCCACAAGCTTTAGTGCGTTGAAGAAAAGTATTAAACTTGGAAAAGTAGTCTTGTAGGGTATCAAATTTTCTTAGCCTCAAATATATGAGCTCTTTATGTCCTCTCAATTCATCCTACTTGCCAAAGAATCCATCAAAATTAGTCGATACTTTGTTGGGAG
>ML785942.1:386231-398255 GCA_009831015.1 Picea engelmannii
AAGATAAAAAGTGAAATGGTATTTGGAGTATTTTCCCATGGTACTAGAAATTGATTATTTCATTAAGGGACATGTGCCTTCATGAAGGGTTACCCAAAAATTATAAAAAAAGAAAGCATTGAGAGAAAGTGTGTGTGTGAAAAATAGACATGCAAAGATTGAATTGCAAAATTAGTTTTAGGTCATCTTGGCATTTTTGTGATAACTTATTTTATAGGAATTTTTATAGGACTTTTTATACCATGAGATTTTGTATAGACAAAGGAAATATATTTGTGTACATGTGATTAAAATATCAGATTCTGGTTCACTATGATTTTGGAGATATTCCTTGTGTAAGTTATGGTTCCTAAATGCTCCTGAAATTAGTTTCAAACATATTACCTTGCCACTTTGGCTATGAATTATTTCACAGGATGTTTCTGACCATGATATTTTGCAAAGGAAGAGGAGAAATATTGGTATAAATGTGGTAAAACTTTCATAAGTTTTTTCACTAAACTTTCAAAGATATGCCTTGTGGAAGTTACGGTTTTTCAATGCTCCTCAAATCAATTTTAAATAGGTTATCTTGGCACTTTTGTTATAACATATTTTATGGGATGGTATAGAGCTTTCTATTTTTGTAACATCCTGCTCTGGCCCACTGAGCGAACTTATTCTTTGAGGACACTTGCTTGCAAGTGATCCAGATTACTATGCTATTAAAAATTTTGATTTTGATTATGAGGCATTATGGGTTGATGACATATTGTTTTACTGCATTGACATAGACAGGTGCTATTGACTCGGCTTACTAAGTGTGCAGGATTTTGGACCTCAATGATGCAAGGGCATCGATGGAACCCCTTGGACTCTGGATTGAGTCAGGGAGTGTATGATTGGGGTTTGATTGTTTTACTGTGATATTAGTGCATATGATTAGATGATATGATATGGATATGTTATGACATGATTTGTTGATGATGCAGGTTGACGATAGCTTGCCGACCAGAATCACATGTGGAGTAAAGGGGTCATGCACGACAACCAGAGATGTTGAGGGAGAGGTGTGAACAACAGCCCTGCCACAGCCTACTAGCACTCTCGTCGTGGCTCGAACTGTAGGTTAACGTATACCTAGTTCGAGAGGACCCACGATGTCGTGAGGGCAGACTGCGACAGTCGCTCACGATGATTCTAAGGGGTCCACAATAAGGTGGGGGCCTTATTCCTTAGAATCCCTTAGTCTCCCACAAGTTCACCTGGTGGAGTATTGACTCCAAGGGTTATTGATGTCTACCAAGTTAGTCAAGAGGTGAATGTCACCCTTTGAGCAATTAGTGCGTCCTTATGGGCACGTTGCACAAGGGAAACAGATTAAGGCGAGTGACACCCTTGGAGCACCTAGTGCATCCTGAAGGGCACGTTGCGTTGTTGATGATAGAGGAATTTACCTAGATGGCCTTAGGACGAATACTGTGTTAAGAAATTTTTAAAACAAATTCCCTAATTAAATGTCACGCCGTACTAAAATTTAAGGTTTAAGTCTAAACTATGCTAATGGTAAAATTTTATCTCTCTATTAAAAAAAAAAAAATTAAGAATAAAAATAATAAAAATAAAAACTACATAAATAATAATTATGACCTTCGTTAAATCTTGTAACATGAAGGGAATAAGAAATTTAGTTTATTCATTAAAATAAAATAAAATATGTTGGAATAAAATTTAAAAGAAAAAGGGGAATTAATGGTTTTATTATTTTGATAACTTTAAAATACTAATTAAATGAGAAAAGGGAAAAAGAGTTAATTTCCACACCTGCCTTTTTGAGTTCTAATTAAAAAGGGGAAAGAGGGAAAATCTAAAAAATTAGAAAACTAGGAAAATAGGTAAACATAAAAAGGGAAAAAGGGGAACATAAGGGAAAAAGCGGAAAGTCAAACTTAGAAAAAGTATCTACCATTTAAGAGCTTTCTAATTTAAACTGAACTAGCAATTTAATAATAGGGAAAGCCATTAAAACTTGTAAGAGAATTTGGGGACACCTAGGAGTGATTCTAGGAGTAACTCTAGGTGGGTGAGGGAAATACAGATAGTTAATTATTTAAAGAAATTAAATTATGGAGGAATGTAGGGGATGGGGGACACTTGTTCAGAGAGAAATTTTTAGGAATTTATTTTTAAAACTTTAATGAAATGAGATTTTAGGAATGAAAGAATGTTCAAAACTCTCTATAATGAAGGAAGTAGAAGGATGAAGGATCTTCTTTTGTTTGCGTAACATTACACTACAAAAATATCTACTTGACTGACTTAACTTGTGGGAGTTGGGATACCCAGCTCGGTGAGGAGTGGTAGCTCGGCCTTACGAGGTGAGCTGGGAGCTAGTCGAAATCTTTGGATAGTGAGTGTGTGGCCCCTTTGCGGATCGGGGGGCTAAGGGGGAAGAAGAGTACCCCTAGCATTGGCTGGGAGGTACCGGTCAAGTCTCGACGGTCGACGAGTGGGAGTGCACGGAGCGCGCGGGACTCCATTCGGAGCGGGCGATCAGACAATGGTACGCTCTCATCATTTTTGTATGGTAGAATGTATTAGGACTTATGCTTGGATTTGTTTATTTAATGGAAAAGTAAAATGATGTTTTTTTTAAATCGGTGAATGAAACTTTCCTTAGCCTAGCTCGATGGTTGTTGACTCCCATGGCCTTCGTTTTCCTACATGTCTTGACCACCTTGCTGTGTTGATTGTGACCTTCATGGTTGTTTAGCCTTCATCCCTAGCTCACCAGTCCTCGCCTGAACAATCATCTAGGAGCCTGATCTACGATCATCGTGTTAGCGTTAAAAGACCTATGGATCTCAACGCCTTGATTTTTTGTGCGAGGATGATGAGCGAAGGAGGAACCTGTTAGCCAACTACCCTTGATGTTTGTCCCTGGCTGATTGTTGATTCCTCCATCTAGAAACGACCTCTGCGTGTGGATTATCTTGTGTCCTAGTTGGTTTTCTCTATGCCTTGACTGATAGAAACCCTGACAGTCATTCCATGACCTTTCCCATCGGATCCTTGCGTTCTCTTACTGTTGTATGCGTTGTATTGGGGTTATAGCATTGGAAGCACAAATTGATTTCCAGTCTGCAATTTTTTGGGTATTCTGGCAATGAAAAAAAAAACAAATTGATTTTAGGTCTTCATTTTTATAATGGTATCCTGGAAATGGAAAAATGTTCTTATTTTTTATTCCTGTCTGCATTGTATTGGTACTCTGGAAATGGGAAGAACATTTGATTTCCTATCTGCATTTTATATTGGTGTTCAGGAGATGAAAAACGTTTCTGTATTCCTGTCTGCATTATATTCGTACTCTGGCAATGGGAAGAACGTTTCATTTCCTATCTTCATTTTATATTGGTGTCCGGGAGATGAAAAACTTTTTTTTTGTATTCTTGTCTGCGTGGCATTGGTATCCTGGCAATGGAAAATGAATTCATTTCCATGTCTGCATTTTGCCAGCGTTTTTCCATTTTAAATGATGTTGGCAACATGGAGTTCCTTCTGGTGCGTTTTGGGCACATCATTCTGCATATTTTAATTACGGATAGCCATGAATGCCCTTATGGTGTGTCCCTATACATGTTTTTCCATTTTAAAATGAGACTGTGATAGCTGATTAATTACCCACGATTTTTCCATTCAAAACCTGGTTGAGATTGTGGTTAAATGCTCACAAATTGCCATTCGAAACATGACTGAGACCATTGTTTAATGCTCATGATTTTACCATTCAAAACATGTCTAATATTGTTGTTTAAATGCTCACGAATTTCCATTCAAAATGTGATTGAGACCATTGTTTAATGCTCACTATTTTACCATTCAAAACATGTCTGAGATCGTTGTTTAAATGCTCACGTTTTTCTATTCAAAACATGTCTGAGACCATTGTTTAATGCTCATGATTTTACCATTCAAAACATGTATGAGACCATTGTTTAATGTTCATGATATTACCATTCAAAACATGTCTGAGATCGTGGCTTGAATTCTCACGTTTTTCCATTCAAAACCTATCTGAGACTATTGTTTAATGCCCACGATTATTGCCTTTAAAAGTTGACTTTGATTGCTGATTAAATACCCACGATTTTGCCTTTAGAATGTTGCCGGAGCTTGTTGTAATTACCCACAATTTTTCCTTTAGAATGTTGCCAGATCTCGTTGTAGTTACCCATGATTTTTGCCTTTAGAATGTTGACTGAGCTTGCTGGAATGACCATGAATTTACCAGAACCATTGCTACAGTTAATTGGCTTGTTAATTGCAATGTTAATTGCTATATTAAGTGCCTTACTAAATGCCAAAACAATTGCTATAGCACTGTGAATGATCAGCAGATCCCTACTTATTGATTAAATGCCGCAGCGAGTTAAATGGTGAACAATTATGCAAATTGCCTTGTTTTTGCGCTATTAATCGTTATGTTAACCGTCATATAACTTGCCTCGCTACTGTTATATTAATTGTTATGTTAATTAACATGATAATCACCTTGTTAGTGATATAATACTTGTTATGAAAATAGTCATGCAAACTACCATGTTATTGCTCAATTAATTGATTATGTTAATCATTATGTTAAATGCCTGGTTAACTGCTGTAATAAATTGTTTTGTAACAGATATGTAATTACGTTGTTGATTTTTTACAACAATGTTATTAGCTGGCAGTTTCCTCCTCAATGATAATAAACAACTAGTGTGGTTAGTTCAATCATTATATCTACACTAATGTTGAGGTTTAACTGTTCATAAGTGTTATAGGTAGCTTTCCACTTTAAGAATTTTAATGTTGTTATTCAAGTTTATGGTTAGTTGGATTTATAGATATCGCCTAATTGGTAACCCAAACTTGCTAAATTTGAGTCGTAATTCATGTTAAGTTCGGTGGGTAACTCGTTGACTGATGGAATTTAGACTGGTTAATTGATCTGTAATTAACGCCAATTTAAGTCATAGATAACGACCTTTTAGCCTTGATTAATGGTTGTTGTTTAATATCAATTAGTGTTTGTACATGGTTTTGTGAACGTTCAATGTGATTGGGTTTTCTCATTGTAAGGGTTCTAGTTACTTGTGTAATTAATTTTGGGTTGTTAGGATGATTGTCCTTAGCTTAGTAGGCTTAGTCTGCTTGTGTCGGGCGTGATGTAGACACCTGCTTGTTACTCAGATCAGTTACCAGCCCTGAGACCTTAAATGATAAAAATCTATGGGAACCTGGGCTTGAGAATTTCTTATGTGTCTTGGAGGTCCTAACTATTGCAAGGTAGGACGGGTGGGTAGTCATTCTTATTTTTCATCGCTTGAATGTCGTACATTGCTTCCAAGTGCTTGATGTGCTTTTATGTTAGGTCGTTATGTTTTTGTTGTGTGAGTTGCATGCATTGTGTCGTCGTCGTGTTGCGATGTTGAGTATAATGTCATTATTACCTTCCTACACACACACACAAACAAAATCAAATAAAATTAAGTGTGCTTTTACCAGTTGTACACCGTAGGAGTCATACCAGATGGGGATGTTGCATGTGGTATCAGAGCGGGTTCGACCCATGACTTGGGATCACTACGGCTTTCATTGATATGATTTGATTATAATGTTACTAATTGAGTTGACTTGTATTCGTATAGGTAATCATGGTTAGAGTATTTCGTGGAGGCAGACGACATGGTGCCAGGGGAGGAGGCGCGATGCCTCAAGTGGCAGAGATGAGGCTAGGGCGCTGGAACCCGCTGAGGTTCTACCACACGCTCTAGTCGGTACAGGTAGCATTCACCGTGAAATCGAGAAGGTCAAATTTCTCGAGTTCTTTGGTGCCCCAGATGGCGCAGCCGCCGAGGCATGGTTGTAGAACATGGCGATGTGCTTCGCACTTCGCGATTATACCTCCAACATGAAGGTCCGCATGGCGGTCTTCCAACTGAAAGGAAGCACTCTTGTATGGTGGAATACAATCCTATCGCAGCTGAACATGGCCATCAAAGATGTGTCATGGGAACTATACGAGGAACAGTTTCGAGAGTGATACCTTTCAGAGGAATTCATTGAGCATCAACTCAATGAGTTCAACGCCTTACGACAGGGAGATCGTACGGTGGCTGAGTATGAGGCCCATTTTATGGAGCTTCTCTGATATGGTCCACACCTTAACACTGAGAAACTTAAGGTCAACAGGTTTGTGTTCGGCCTTAACGACATCATACGTGCAAAGGTCAATATTTTGATGCCTCAAACCTTACATGATGTTGTCCAGAAGGCCCTCATAGCAGAGGAGGAGACTATCAGCAGGGGGAAGACCAAGACTCCAACGAGACCAACAGGGCAGGTGTCATCTGGAGCATAGAAGGATCAGACACCAGCCAGACATACACCAGGATATCATGGCTTCTAGAGGGGATCCACTTTCACTACAGCTCGACGACCGATGCCTCAACAGTGGGCACCTTATCGGGGACCACAGCATCAACAACAGCGTCGCCCCACAACAAAAGCAATTTAAGCCTGTTCAATAGAACAGACAAGGATTCTAGGCCAGTGGGCCGTCATCTTATACTTCGGGTACCAGGACAACTTGGATGAAGAAGGCATGTTAGACGTGTGGGGAGCCACACTACCAGCGCGACTGCTCATTGGAGAGGACTTGAGCATCCGGATCAGCTGGACCCACTACCATGGGAGATATGGGCAAGGCCCATCGGATTCATGCAGTGGTGAATAACCGCTAGGTAGAGCATCAGTTGACTGTGCTCAAGACGATAGGTACCGTCGTTGACCAAACCCTTAGTATTTTGATAGATCCTGGTGCTACCAAGAGTTTCATTTCCGGTGCAGCACTAAAAAGGATTAAGGTAAAGGCAGTTGAACAGGACAAGTTTAGCTTCATAGAGATGGCTTCAGGAGCCAAACATAAGGTTGGAGGAAAGGTTACGGGCTGTATCCTTAACTTGGGAGAGTTTTTCATAAGGGCCAACCTATACGTCACGATCTTAGGATCTTATGATGTCATAATTGGTATGGAATGGTTGGAATCACATGAGGCGATACTCAACTGTAAGACCAAACGGTTGAGCTTGGTCGATGACAAGGGACAGAGACGTGTGATTGTAGGATGGAACCAGGGAGTTTTCCTGAGGTTCATCTCTTCCTTACAGCTACATAAGAGAATGCACAATGGGTGCAAGCTTTATGTGATCCTTGCGTTAAACGAGAAGGGATTAACGAAAGTTTTAGAACACCTTCTGTTGGTGAGAGAGTTTGTGGATGTATTTCCGGAGGAGTTACCTGGGATGCCGCCGGACAGGGAATTGGAGTTCACTATAGACCTAAAACCGGGAACTGAACCGATAGCGAGAACACCTTATCGGATGTCGACCCCATAATTACAAGACTTAAGAATGCAACTAAAAGAATTGTTGGACCTGGGACTGATACGTCCAAGTGTGTCACCATGGGGTGCACCTGTTATTTTCATTCGAAAGAAGGATGGGTCGTGGAGGCTCTGCATTGACTACCGTCAATTGAACAAGGCCACGATCAAGAATCAATATCCATTGCCAAGGATTGATGATTTGTTTGATCAAATGAAGGGCACGACGGTGTTCGCAAAGATTGATTTGCGATCATGGTATCACCAATTATAGATTAAGGAAGATGACGTCCCTAAGACCGCCTTTAAGATGAGGTTTGGACATTACGAGTTTACTGTTTTACCATTTGGACTGAAAAACTCCCCAGGGGTATTTACGAGTTTTATGAACATGGTGTTCCGTGAGTACTTAGACAAGTTCGTCCAAGTATTCATTGACGATGTTTTTATTTACTCTCGGATGACGGAGGAGCATGATGAGCACTTGCGCTTGGTACTAAAGTGTCTATGAGAGCACAAATTGTATGGGAAGTTATCCAAATGCTCATTTTATCAATCAAATATCCACTACTTAGGGCACATCATCTCCGGTGAAGGTATCGTTGTGGATCCAACGAAGGTCGAGGCCATTATGGAATGGCTTGCGTGGACGAATGTCCTGGAAGTGCGTAATTTCATGGGTTTAGCAGGATACTATCGACAGTTCGTCGAGGGGTTTTTGAAGATAGAAAATCCGATCATGGAATTGTAGAAGAAAAACAAGAAGTTTGTTTGGACCGAGAAATGCACGAAAGCATTTCGTAGGCTCAAGGAGTTGTTGACAACAACACTGATACTAAAGGTCCCTGACATGGACATAGACTTTTTGGTATGCACTAACGCATCCAAGGAAGGCTTAGGCGGAGTCTTAATGCAAGACAGAGGAGTGATCGCTTACATCTCGAGGAAACTAAGAAGGCATGAGGAGAACTAGGCAACACACAATTTGGAGTTGTTAGCCATCGTATACCCTTGAAGATTTGGAGACACTACCTTGTTGGATGAAAATTTGAACTAAAGACTGACCATTATGGACTACAACACATATTTACGCAAAGCGACGTGAATGCGCGACAACGACGTTGGTCGGAATTTTTTAGCGAGTTTGACTTTGAGATTACTTACATAAAAGGAATACTGAACTGAGTGGTGAATGCATTGAGTCGGAGACCACGCATCTTTTCGGTGCTGCCTCTTCAGACGAATCTGTGTGAAAATATTCTAACTTTACAGCGTAATGATGACTGGTACAAAGAGGTCGAGGGTTTTATTGGACAAAACACAATGATGGTACCACGATTTGAAGGATTTTCATTTGATAGCAGTGGATTATTGAGGTTTAAAAATTGGATCTACATACCGCGGAACGACGAGTTGAGGATGTTAATCTTGAGTGAGGCTCATAGAGTAGTTTACATGGCTCACTCCGGAGTCACGAAGATGAGGGAAGAACTTAAACCCTTATTCTTCTGGAAGGGAATGAAGGCCAACATAGTCAACTATGTGGCCAGATGTCTAGAATGTCAACAGGTAAAGGTTGAACATACACACCCAACAGGATTACTACAACCACATGCTATTTTGGAATCAAAATGGGAGGTTATTTCAATGGATTTTATTGTTGGATTTCCATTGACGGAAAGGAAACATGACTCGATTTTCATAGTAGTAGACACTCTGACAAAGAGTGATCACTTTATTCCTATGTGTATGATGTATCAGACACCTAACATAGCTAGAGTTTTCATTAGTGAGATTGTGAGGCTGCATGGCATGCCTAAGAGGATTATATCCGATCGAGGATCGATGTTTACTTGACGATTTTGGATGAGTTTCCAAGAGCCTTTGGGAACCCAACTTAACTTTAGTACTGTGTATCACCCAGAGACTGACGGGAAGACTGAACGAACCAACCAAACCTTGGAGGACATGTTGCGCATGTACGTGATGGACCAACAAAAGAGTTGGGAAGAATTCTTGCCACTAGTGGAGTTCGCTTACAACAACATTTACCAGAGCACCATTAAGATGACACCTTTCGAGTTTCTTTATGGGAAACCGGGTCAGATGCCTTTGAGTTGGGATCGGCTTGAGGATAGGGTCCTGGTGGGACCAGAAGTGATCCAAGAAATGGAAGAGAAAATGTAAACTGTAAGACAAAGGATTAAATAAGTGCATGATCGACATAAGAGTTATGCAGATGCAGACTGTGTCGACCATAGTTACAAGGTCGGATATCGAGTCTTCTTATTGGTTAAACCGCATAAAAGTTCAACCAAGTTTGGGAAGGGAGCTAAACTCTCTCCTAGGTTCATGGGACCTTTCAATATTGTGGAGAAAAAGGGGCCCGTGGCATATCAACTAGCCTTGCCTGATTCTTTGAGGGGCATGCACGATGTTTTTCATGTATCTGTTTGAGACATTATATTAGTGAACCTACACATGTTATTGACATGCATTCCTTGCAGGCGATGGACAAGGGGGCACTCACGGCTGAGCCAATCCACATTTTGGATCATCGCGTTCGACAACTATGACGTCGAACGATAGAGTAGGTCAAGGTCTAGTGGGACAATTATAGTCCACACTCAGCGACCTGGGAAGACGCATATGATATGCGCCAGTAGTTTCCATTTTTGTTTGATAGATAGACATATGATACTGTGATACACTTTATTTCAGCATTTATACTGTGAAGCTTTGGGACAAAGTTTAGACCAAGAGGGGGTGTATGTAACATCCCTCTCTGGTGCACTGAACGAACTTATTCTTTGAGGACACTTGCTCGCAAGTGATCTGGATTACTATGCTATTAAAATTTTTGACTTTGATTATGAGGCGTTATGGGTTGATGACATGTTGTTTTACTGCATTGACATAGACAGGTGATATTGACTCGATTTACTGAGTGTGTTGGATTTTGGAACTCAAGGATGCAGAGGCATCGATGGAACCCCTTGGACTTCAAATCGAGTCAGGGAATGTACCATTGGGGTTTGATTTTTTTATTGTGATATTAGTGCATCTGATTAGATGATATGATATGGATATGTTCTGACATGATTTGTTGATGATGCAGACTGACGATAACTTGCCAACAAAACTCACATGTGGTGTAAAGGGGTCATGCACGACTACCAGAGATGTTGAGGGAGAGGTGTGGACAACAGCCCTACCACAACCTACTAGCACTCCCGCCGTTTCTCGAACTATAGGTTAACGTTTACCTAGTTCGAGAGGACCCACGATGTCGTGAGGGCAGACTGCGATAGTCACTCACAATGATTCTAAGGGGCACACAATAATCCGGGGGCCTTATTCCTTAGAGGCCCTTAATCTCCCACAAGTTCACTTGGCAGAGTATTGAATCCATGGGTTATTGATGTCTACCAAGTTAGTCAAGAGGCGAGTGGCACCCTTGGAGCACATAGTGCGTCCAGAAGGGTAGGTCGTGCAAGCAAAACAGATTAAGGCGAGTGGCACCGTTGGAGGACCTAGTGCGTCTTGAAGGGCACACCACATTGTTGATGATAGAGGAATGAACCTAGATGGCCTTAGGATGAAAAACATGTTAATAAAATTTTAAAACAAATTTCCTAATTAAATGTCACCATGTACGAAATTTAAGGTTTAAGTCTAAACTATGCTAGTGGTAAAACTTATTTCTCTATAGAAAACAAAATAACAATAATAATAATAAAAATAAAAACCACATAAATAATAATTATGACCTTTGTTAAATCTTGTAACACGAAGGGAATAAGAAATTTAATTTATTCATTAAAAAAAATAAATCTGTTGGAATAAAATATAAAAGAAAAAGGGGAATTAATGGTTTTATTATTTTGATAATTTTAAAATACTAATTAAATGAGAAAATGGAAAAAGGGTTAATTTCCACACCTGCCTTTTTGAGTTCTAATTAAAAAGGGAAAAGAGGGAAAATCTAAAAAATTAGGAAACTAGGAAAAGAGGTAAACATAAAAAGGGAAAAGGGGGAACATAAAGGAAAAAGCGGAAAGTCAAACTTAGAAAAAGTATCTACCATTTAAGAGCTTTCTAATTTAAACTGAACTAGAAATTAAATAATAGGGAAAACCATTAAAACCTGTAAGAGAATTTGGGGACACCTCGGAGTGATTCTAGGATTAACTCTAGGTGGGTGAGGGAAATAAAGATAATTAATTAATTAAAGAAATTAAATTATGGAGGAATATAGGGGATGGGGGACACTTGTACAGAGAGGAATTTTTAGGAATTTATTTTTAAAACTTGAATGAAATGAGATTTTAGGAAAGAAAGAAAGTTCAAAACTCTATATAATGAAGGAAGGAGAATGATGAAGGATCTTCTTTTGTTTGTGTAACGTTACGCTGCAGAAATATCTACTTGACTGACTTAACTTATGGGAGTTGGGATACCTAACTTGGTGAGTGTTAAGCCCTAATATTGGCTCATTACCCCTTAATTGGGGCATATTAGATTAGTAATGTTATTTTATTTATGTCGTCTTTAGGCCATTAGTTGTAATTTAGATTAGTAATGTTATTTTAATTATGTCGGCTTTAGGCCATTAT
>ML785942.1:402888-413288 GCA_009831015.1 Picea engelmannii
TCATCTTGTACTTGAACATTTAAGTGGGGTAAAAGGAGGTTTCCCCCTCGAAGAGGATTATTATCTGAAATTATCTCTTTTTCAAGGCATTGAGTACTTTTCCTGAGGTTTTTATATGCTATATTGATGTTTGGTTCTTAACAGTGAGGAGTGGTAGCTCGGCCTTGCGAGGCAAGCTAGGAGCTAGTCAAAATCTTTCGATAGTGAGTGTGCGGCCCCTTTGTGGCTCAGGGGGCTAAGGGGGAAGAAGAGTACCCCTAGCATTGGCTGGGAGGTACCGATGAAGTCTCAACGGTCGGTGAGAGAGAGTTGCACGGAGCGCGTAGAATGTCATTCAGAGTGGGTGATCAGGAAACGATACACTCTCTTCATTTTTGTATGGTAGAATGTATTAGGACTTATGCTTGGATCTGCTTATTTAATGGAAACGTATAATGATGTTTTTTTAAAATTGGCGACTGAAACTTTTCTTAGCCTAGCTTGATGGTTGTTGACTCCCATGGCCTTCATTTTCCCGCATGTCTTGACCACCTTATTGTGTTGATTGTGACCTTCATTGTTGTTTAGCCTTCATCCCTAGCTCACCAGTCCTCACCTAAGCAGTAAGTCAGGATCCTGATCTATGATCGTCACCTTAGCGTTAAAAGACCTATGGATCTCAACACCTAGACTTTTTGTGCGAGGATGATGAGCAAAGGATGAACCTGTTAGCCAACTACCCTTGATGTTTGTCCCTGGTTGATTGTTGATTCCACCATCTAGAAACGAGCTCTGTGTGTGGATTATCTTGTGTCCTAGTTGGTTTTCTCTATGCCTTGACTGATAGAAACCCTGACAATCATTCCATGACCTTTCCTATCAGATCCTTGCGTTCTGTTATTGTTGTATGTGTTGTATTGGGGTTATAGCATTGGAAGCATGAATTGATTTCCGGTCTGCAAATTTTTGGGTATTCTAGCAGTGAAAAAAAAAACGAATTGATTTCAGGTCTGTGTTTTTATAATGGTATCCTGGAAATGGAAAAACGTTATTATTTGTTATTCATGTATGCATTGTATTGGTACTCTGGCAATGGGAAGAATGTTTGATTTCCTATCTGCATTTTATATTGGTGTCTTGGAGATGAAAAACGTTTTTGTATTCCTGTCTACATTGTATTGGTACTCTGGCAATGGGAAGAACATTTGATTTCCTATATGCATTTTATATTGTTATTCGGTAGATGAAAAACGTTTTTGTATTCATGTCTGCATTGTATTGGTACTCTGGCAATGGGAAGAACGTTTGATTTCCTATCTTCATTTTATATTGGTGTCCGAGAGATGAAAAACGTTTTTTTTTATTCCTGTTTCTGTGGCATTGGTATCCTGGCAATGGAAAACGAATTCATTTCCATGTCTGCATTTTTCCAGCGTTTTTCCATTTTAAATGATGTTGGCAACATGGAGTTCCTTCTGGTGCCTTTTGGGCACATCATTCAACATATTTTAATTACAGATGGCCATGAATTCCCCTCTGGTGTGTCCCTGTACATGTTTTTCCCTTTTAAAATGAGACTGTGATAGCTGATTAATTACTCACGATTTTTCCATTCAAAACGTGGCTGAGATTGTGGTTAAATGATCATGAATTTCCATTCAAAACATGACTGAGACCATTGTTTGATGATCACAATTTTACCATTCAAAACATGTCTGAGATCATTGTTTAAATGCTCACGAATTTCCATTCAAAATGTGACTAACACCATTGTTTAATGCTCACGATTTTACCATTCAAAAAATGTCTGAGATTGTTGTTTAAATGATCACGTTTTGCTATTCAAAACATGTCTGATACCATTGTTTAATGCTCATTATTTTACCATTCAAAACATGTATGAGACCATTGTTTAATTCTCACGATTTTACCATTCAAAACATGTCTGAGATCGTGGTTTAAATGCTCACGTTTTTCCATTCAAAACCTGTGTGAGACCATTGTTTAATGCCCACAATTATTGCCTTTAAAAGTTGACTTTGATTGCTGTTTAAATACCCATGATTTTCCCTTTAGAATGTTGCTGGATCTTGCTGTAATTACCCACAATTTTTCCTTTAGAATCTTGCCAGAGCTTGTTATAATTACCCATGATTTTTTCCTTTAGAATGTTGGCTGAGCTTGCTGGAGTGACCACGAATTTACCAGAACCATTGCTACAGTTAATTGGCTTGTTAATTGCAATGTTAAATGCTATATTAATTGCCTTACTAAATGCCAGAACGATTGCTACAACACTGTGAATGGTCAGCAGATTCCTACTTATTGATTAAATGCCACAACGAGTTAAATGGTTAATAGTTATGTAAATTGCCTTGTTTTTGTGCTATTAATCGTTATGTTAACCACCATATAAACTGCCTCTCTACTGTTATATGAATTGTTATGTTAATTAACATGATAATCGCCTTGTTAGTGCTATAATACTTGTTATGAAAATAGTCTAGCAAACTACCATGTTATTTCTCAATTACTTGATTATGTTAATCATTATGTTAAATGGATGGTTAACTGCTGTAATAAATTGTTTTGTAATAGATATGTAATTACCTTGTTGATTTGCTACAACAATGTTATTAGCTGACAGTTTCCTCCTCAATGATAATAAACAACTAGTGTGGTTAGTTGAGTCATTATATCTAGACTAATGTTGAGGTTTAACTGTTCATAAGTGCTATAGGTAGCTTTCCACTTTAAGAATGTTAATGTTGTTATTCAAGTTTATGGTTAGTTGGATTTATAGATATTGCCTAATTGGTAATCCAGACTCGCTAAATTTGAGTTGTAATTCATGTTAAGTTCGGTGGGTTACTCGTTGAATGATGGAATTTAGACTGGTTAATTGATTTGTAATTAACACCAATTTAAGTCATATATAACGAACTTTTAGGATTGATTAATGGTTGTTGTTTAATATTAATTAATGTTTGTACGTGGTTTTGTAAACGTTCAATGTGATTGGTTTTGCTCACTGTAAGGGTTCTAGTTACTTGTGTAATTAATTTTGGGTTGTTAGGATGATTGGCCTTAGCTTAGTAGGCTTGGTCTGCTTGTGTCGGGTGGGATGTAGACACCTCCTTGTTCCTCAGATCGATCGCCGGCCCTAAGACCTTAAATGGTCAAAATCGATGGGAACCTGGGCTTAAGCGTTGCTTATGTGTCTTGGAGGTCCTAACCATTGCAGGGTAGGACGGGCGGATAGTCATTCTTATTTTTCGTCGGTTGAATGTCATACATTGCTTCTAGGTGCTTGATGTGCTTTTATGTTAGGTTGTTATGTTGTTGTTGTGTGAGTTGCATGCGTTGTGTCGTCGTCGTGTTGCGATGTTGAGTATAATGTCATTATTACCTTCCTACACACACACCAAAAAAAAACAAAAAAAACTAAGGGTGCTTTTATTGGTTGTACATTGTAGGAATCGTACCATATGGGGATGTTACAATTTTACAAAGATATATATATTGTAAAATTTTCACATGCGAGTTCACTATATTTTCGAAGATATTTCGTATCAAAGTTAGGGTTTGTGAATGGTCCTCAAATCAATTTCAAATAGGTCAACTTGGCACTTTTGTTATAACTTATTTTATAGGATGTTTCAGACCTTGATATTTTGCATACATAGAGAAGAGATATTGTTGTACATGTGGTAAAAATTGTAGATGTTGGTTCACTATAATTTCGAAGGTATTCCCTATGGAATATAGCGTTCCATAATTATCTTGAATTCATTTCAAACATGTCATCTTGACATTTTTTTCTGTAACATATTTTCTTAGATGTATTAGACCCTCATATTTTGCAGAGGTAGAGGAGACATAAAAAAGTACCCTAGGTAAAATGTTTGGAATCATATTTGAAAAATTGGACACGTGGCATGTTGTATAAATTTGTTCTTGGGAATAGGCCCAAAACAAAAATCTTTGGCATGAAAGTTTCCATTTGGAAATTCAAATTTATTTTGTACCTTGTAAAGGAAAAAGTAGTGAGTGAACCTAGCGAAGTAAGATAAGTGAGTAGACTTGATAAAGGTAGAAGTGACGAGAAAACTTGTTGAAGGCAGAGATAACAAGTAGACTCAGTGGAGGTTGGTGGACCTTAGAGATTGATTTTTCTTGCTAAGTTGGTTCTTAGTGGTGGGGATTGGTTTCTACTAAGATCAATAACAGATTGGTGTCTCTTTCTAATTTGGTGCTTAATGGTGGGGATTGGTGTATACGAAGATCTGAAAGAGATTGGTGTATATTTCTATGTCTGATCCAGGTGGATATTGGTGGCCACCCACCTTATCCAAATGGCTCAAAACAACTTTCTGGCAATTTTGGCAATTTACTATTTTTAGCAGCTTTTTTGGGTCCTGAACTTCCGAGGTCATTTTGAGGCCCTAAACGATGTTTTTTTGGGTATGTTTCTCTCACAAAATAGCATCTAACGATGCTATTTTGACTCGAGCGTTGTAGGCCTCGGATAGATATTTCCAACAAGCTATCACACGCCTAAAATGGAGATCATATGCAAAAGTTACGACCTCGGGAAGTTGATGTACTCACTTACCCAAATGGGGCCCACATGACTTTTGGCGCTTGATCTCCTAGGGTTAGGGTTTTGGATGTCTAGGACTTTTGGCATTCCCGTTTATTGTAAAAAAGGCCTTCAGAGCCTCATTGTAATCATCTTCTTGCGAATGCGAGTAGCCGTAACATCTCTTCTCAGAGATAAGCTACCACCATTCTAGCGAGTCTTTCACTCTGTATTTTTACAGTCTGTAAATTTCTTTGATTAATAGAAATCGTGTATTACTGTATATATGTGTTTATGGTTGCATCTCTGATACATTTCTGTTATATTATTGAATATCTGCAATATCTCTGTGCATTTCTTTATTATATCTCCACTCTCATTTCATGTCGAAAATAATCCAGATCAGTGGTATCAGAGTAGGCTGGTCTTGATCATTTTTTTCAGTGCATGTCCCCGACGAGGTCCGAGTATAGCAAGTTGGGTCTTGAGCTAGTCCCTCTTGAAGACAATCTCTCTCGCACACCCAAGAAACCCTAAATGGCGGAAGAAAAGAAAAACGACTGAGCAGACGATCCTATCAATCTGTTGCTTGAGCAAGCTCTCACGCGACAGAGGGATGAAATGATGGAGACTTTGCCCACATCCTTCAACACCTACCAATAGCATCACGCACATCTTCATCAAGCGACCACTTTGTAGGCACCTCACCTTTCAAGGTACAAGTTAATTTTGATATTCTTGTATTTGAAGGACAAATAGATGCAGAAGCCCTAGAAAAATGGCTAACTCTGCTGGAAGGTTATTTCTCTGTTCACAATTTTTCCAACAAAGAAAAGATCACCTTTGCACTTCTTAAAGCTCTCCCTCATGTCAAAACATTGGTGGGAAACTTACTGGGAGCAAAGTTCCACAGAGGAGTCTGGACTATATGGGGCCGATCCCACTTGGGATTTTTTTGTGGATGTGGTAAAAGAACAATATTACCCTATTGGCAACTATGAGGACCGGTACATGAGATGGGCCACACTGTGGCAAGAGAGGGGCCAAGTAGTTTTGGATATCACCAATACCTTCCATGCCTTGTGCACTAAGCTGGGTATCAAAGACTCCGAGCGACATTTGGTTATGAAATACCGTGGGGCTCTACACAGATACATCCAAACTGAAATGGATTTTCTGGACATCTCATCACTTGGTGCTGCTTATCGATATGCTGTTAAAATTGAGCAGAAATTTAAGCACCAGAACAAACGGGAATTCGGGTCTGCAAATCCGCAACAACCAAAGTATGACAAAGACGGTCCGAGCAAACAGTCTCTCGAAAACCAGTCCAAGACACAAGAAAAGAAGGGTCACGAGAAGATAAAGAAGGACACCAGAAAATGGTGCGAGTTCCACAAAAGCCCTTGGCACAACACCGATGAATGTCTCTCAAAACAGTCATTGGTGGCCGAGATCAAAGACAAGGACCCAAACCTTGATTCAGAATCTGATTATGAAAATACTGGTAAAGGACAAATCATTGACGCAGACCCCACTGCTATTGTCGTGACCGTAGCAATTCAACCAAAAGAACCAACAGATCCTGAAGAGGGGGAACACCTCTTTCACTCACAGATGTGGGTGAAGGGGACCCCGCTTCATTTTATTGTTGATAGTGGAAGCCAGAAGAACCTCATCTCAGCAGATGTTGTCAAATAGTTGGGATTCTCGACATCACCACACCCGCAGCCATACAACATAGGGTGGCTTCGGCAAGGAAGAGATCTTCGTGTCAGCCAACAGTGGCGATTGTCATACGACATCCAACCCTTCAAGGATAAGGTATTATGTGATGTTGTCCCACTGGATGTCTATGATGTTCTCTTGGGCCAACCATATATGTGGAGACGCCATGCTATTTATGAGTCTCGACCCCGTAGTGTCATTGTTACTTTGGGGTGTCATCTCTACAGAATACCAGAGGTAGTTCCGACTACTGTTCCATCTAAAAAGTGCCGCAAGGTAGTATCTCATACTGCAAAATTTGGCTTCTTCACAATCTGTTCAAAAGGAGAACAAAAGGACACTGCAACCACTACAGCCTTGCCCCAAGCACCCTCTATCCAACAGAAGCAGGTCGACAACGCTGCAACAAAGTGCAAAGATTCCTTCTACACATCATCCTCTCATGTATCTCGACTTGTTGAGCAACCTCAACCACAACAGGTTCGTGACAGGTTTCCACAAACTGAGCAGCGCGACGTCTCCAGCAAGACAAGCAGCTCACCAAGATGCAGATTCAACAAATGCTTTTCCCTCTCCCTTGGGAACTCAACGCAATGGAGACCATTGCTTCCTAAGGAGGGAGGATTGATCCAGGTGGATATTGGTGGCCACCCACCTTCTCCAAATGGCTCAAAATGGCTTTCTGGCAATTTTGGCAATTTACTATTTTTAGCAGTTTTTTTGGGTCCTGAACTTCCGGGGCCATTTTGAGGCCCTAAACGATGTTTTTTTGGGTATGGTTCTCTCACAAAATATCATCTAAACATGCTATTTTTCCTCGAGCGTTGTAGGTATCGGATAGATCTTTCCAATGAGCTATCACACGCCTAAAACAAAGATCGTATGCAAAAGTTACGACCCCGGGAAGTTGATGTACTCACTTACCCAAACGGGGCCCACATGAATTTTGGCGCTTCATCTCCTAGGGTTAGGTTTTTGGATGTCAAGGACTTTGGGCATTCCCGTTTATTATAAAAAAGGCCTTCAGAGCCTCATTGTAATCATCTTCTTGCGAATGCGAGTAGCCATCACATCTCTTCTCAGAGATAAGCTGCCACCATTCTAGCGAGTCTTTCACTCTGTATTTTTACAGCCTCTGTACATTTATTTGATTAATAGAAATCGTGTATTATTGTATATATTTGTTTATGGTTGCATCTCTGATACATTTCTGTTATATTATTGAATATCTGCAATATCTCTGTGCATTTCTTTATTATATCTCCACTCTCATTTCGTGTCGAAAATAATCCGGATCAATGTCAGTGCTTAACAGTGGGGATTGTTGTCTCCAGTATATTGGTGTCTACGAAGATATGTAAGAGTAGGTTGGTTCCGGACATGATTTGTATCAATGAGTATTTTTGTCTCTAGTCATTTGGTTCCTATAACTTTTTGTAATAATATATTGGTGCCTAAAAATAATTATAAATAAAATCTATGTGGTTTTCTCCGAAAAGGGTTTCTGCATAAATGTTGTGTTCCATGTTATCCAATGAATATGCATTTGTCTTCTTACGGTTGAAGAATGTTTGAAAAAGTAAAAAAAAATCTTATATTGATTCACCCTCCCCCCCTACTCTCAATATAACTGTATTCTAAACAATTGGTATCAGAGTAAGTTCTATTGGAAACAATCTAACCACTAGAAGGTGTATCTTGGGAGAACACATCACAATTGAAACTGATAATTTGGAAAATGAATAGAAAGGGAAAGAAATGATGGATTTAGAAGAGGAAGAAAATATTGAAGGAGATGTTGAAGTATATCTAGAAGAAGAACTCATTTTCACCTTAAGATAAATAAAAAAGATTAAGAATTTATTTTTTAAACAAAAGAAATAGCTACAAAAATATGAAGAAGAGGATCATGATGCAAAAGAAAAAATGTCGCAGATGTTGGAATACTGAGAAGGGGTGAATCAGTATGAGAATTTTTACCACTTTTAACCACAATATATATATGTCAACTTGATCAACATCATATTATCAATATATCATCAACATATCATGAACATATAGACATAAGAAACATCACATCAAGTACACAATACACCATAATTTACAGGGAAACTCAAATGGGAGAAAACCACATAATGATTTATTATATATATCAATAATACATTCATAGGAAGCACCAACTGAAAGTTCCAACCAGAAGGAGGATACAACACCCTGATTCTTAGGCTACAACCCTCTTTCCTTTCCCTTTCATGTTGCCTTGAAATATAAGTGTATACCAATTTTCACTACCACAATAAATTCCACTGTCACTACCACTATCTCTATCACTATCACTGCCATTGTTACTATCAGTGTCACTGCCACTATCACTGTCACTGTCACTACCACTTTCACTGTCAGTGCCACTGCCACTATCACTGTCACATCAACCTGTAACATGTCAACCTGTCACTGTCAACCTGTCATTGTATCCAACCTGTCACATCAACCTATCCAACCCATCACTATCATAGATACTCAACCATATCCTTTCACATGGATCATATACCAAGGAATTCACTCAATTAGATGTCCAACATCACCAATACATGCCTCTACCAAGAATCTACCAAGATCACCAACATACCATCACAAGATATGTGTCTCAACCATGTACCAAATAATGTGCAAACCAAGTATCAACCATGTACTACAACGTGTACCACAACAAGTGCATCAACCATGCACCAAAACGTGTACCTTACCATGTACCAAACTTGTACCAAATCATGCATCAACAAAACCCTGTTCCATACCATGTGCCAAAACCATATCATTCATCAAATATGTATCTCACCATAAATCAATGTCACCAATAAATGCCTCATACATATACCAAAAATGTATCTCAAACAATGTGCCCAATATCCAAGATGCTCCTAAAATCATGTGCCTCAACCATATACCATATCACGAAGGATATCTCTCAATCATGCCATATACCATGTACCATAATATATCATCAATGGCATGCCTCAACAAAGTACCAAACAACCAATATTACATACCAACTACATGCCTCAACCATGCACCTAATATGTGCCTCAAGAATTTGCCAATGCCCCATCAATATACCAAAGACTTTCCTCGATCACACAACATAACATCATCAACATGTAACCCTCAAAACATGCATATAAACATACATGCAACTCTATAAAAAACATGGTGTATGTTATCATAGACCTACATACCTTCCTCAACTTCAACAAGAAGAGAATAACATATTCATTAAACTTTACCTTAGTCTCACAGGACTAGTTTTTGGATTACTCACAAACCACAACTTTCAATACGAATAACTCCATAAATGTAACGAATGAATATTTGAAACTTGTACCCAATATTATTTAATATCTTTTTTTCAATTCCACCAAGTTTCATTACTTGGAACATCCCATAAGAGGAGTTATAGAAAAACTAGAAGACCTTCATTAATTCTATCTTATTCTAGAGAGAGAACTTGTATAGCATGCCACATGTGGAATATTTGATATCTAGATCTTAAAATAATAAAAAACATATTAAATATTTATATCTAACCAATGCATTTTTTCTCACTAAATTTAGATCTTCTATAAATACGTTATAATTGTTTTACCCAGAACACCTGTTTGCGACTAGTTTCAGTACTAGCCAAATACCTTATTTTCCACAGAGTGTATCTCCAACAATACAATGAATAAAAAGCTTAAATTTTTACCACATGTATTGTTATCCTCATTTTTGGTTATCAAGATGATGACATGATAATGACATGGTGATAGAAGATCTGACTCTTCACTAAGATCATTTTCATGAATAAAGTTACACTTATCAGCTTCTCAAAATTACACTTTTGAAGATAGTACGCAGGTTGCACATATATTGTCTTGCGGAAGTACTTTGTTTCCGCAGGCTGCATTCAGTCTGACTGCGGACCTTCCGCACTGTGTTAAAGGTCAGGGTGCGGAAATGGTTCTTAAGAGAGAAAACGGATAAGTTCTCGATCCTTCTAGAAGGAATCTTCTAGAAGGATGAGTTGGAGTTCGAATGGTTACGAAATTAATGAATCTCCAGATATCTTGGG
>ML785942.1:418221-454470 GCA_009831015.1 Picea engelmannii
TATGTCAGCTTTATCAGTATTATATTATCAATATATCATTAGTATATCATGAGCATATAAAAATAAGCAACATCACATCAAGTACACAGCACACCAAAATTTATGTGGAAACCAAAACGGGTGAAAAACACAAAATGCTTGTTCCTATATATATCAATAATAAATTGATAGGAAGCACCAACTGGAAGGAGGCACCAAACCCCTGATTTATAGGCACAAACCTGAAGGAATATAAAACTCTCTTAATTATCTGGCTCCAACAAGATGGAAGCTACAACTCCCTAATTCTTAGGCTCCAACCTGAAAGAAGCTCAAACTCCCTGAGTTCTATGGCACCAACCCGAGGGATTATACAATCGCCTTTCCTTTCCCTATCCCACCACCATGAAATATAAATGTATACCAATTGTCACTACCACAATTACTGCCACTGCCACTACCACTCTCACTTCCACTTCCACTGTCATTGTCACTATCACCGCTATTGTCATTGTCACATCACCCTGTAACCTATCAACATGTCACTGTATCCAATCTTTCATGATCAACTTTTCACTGTATCCCACCTTCCACATCAACCTATCCAACCTATCATTATCACTGATACTCAACTAGGTCCTTTCATGTGGATCATATATCAAGGACACCTCTCAAGTAGATTTCCAACATCACTAACACATGCTTCTACCAAGCATGTACCAATATAACCAACATACCATCACAAGATATCTGTCTCAACCATGTACCAAAGAATGTTCCAACCAATCATCAACCGTGTACCACAACATGTACCACAACAAGTTCATCAACCATGTACAAACACTTGTAGCAAACCATGCATCAACCATGCACCAACACTTGTACCAAACCAGAAATCAACCATGCACCAAAAATTGTACCATACCATGTAAACAATCATGCAAAAACCAAAACTTGTGTTTTTGGGTATGTGTTATATTCTTTGCACCCCCCAAAAGTAATTTTTTACCAGTTTTTGTGTTATTTTTTGGGCGGTTTTTCTACACGTGGTTTTTCACCAATGGTTTTCTATTTCTTGTTAAGGAATTAGAGTTGTTGATTGATCCAGGTCATTGGGTTAAGGTTTTGTATGACGTTGGATCTGATATGTATATTTTTATTATAAACAATGTATGACAGTGAATGAATATATAATATGTTGGTTTTCTCGGTTTGGGTTTCTAGGGGAAACATCTCTGTGTAACGTGTGTATTTTCCATTGTATCTTTTATGTTATTTTATTAAAATTTGTTTGTAGTAAATTATTGTACAAGGTTAAAATATATGTTTTCCATACCATGTGAAAACACCATATCATGCATCAACTATGTATATCACCACACATCAATGTCACCAAGGAATTCCTCACACATATACCAAAAATATATCTCAAACAATGTGTCCAATATCCAAGATGCTCATCAAACCATGTGCCTCAACCATATAGCATATCACTCATGATACATCTCAATCATGACACAGACCATGTACCATAAGATATCATCAATGAAGTGCCTCAAAAAATTACAAAAGAATGAAGATAATATACCAAGTATATGCCTCAACCGTGCACCTAATATGTGCCTCAAGCATGTGCAAATGCCTCAACAATATACCAAAGACTTGCCTCAAGAATGAACCATAAGATCATAAACATGTAACCCAAAAAGCATGCATATAAACATACATGTAACTCTGTAATAAACCTTCTATATGTGATCATAGACTTGCATACCTTCCTCAACATCATTAACAAGAGAATATCATCTTCATCAAACTTTACCTTAGTCTCATGGGACTAGTTTTTGGATTAGTCACACACCCTAAATTTCAACAAGTATAAATCCATACCTGTAATAAACGAGGGTATGAAACTTGTACCAAATATTATTCAATATATTCTCTGTAATTCCTCCAAATTTCACTCGTTGGAACATCCTAGAGAAGGTGTTGTAGCAAAAATGGCACACCTTTCTCCTTTTTGACTTATTCTAGAGAGATAACTTGTAGATAATTCAACGTGTGGAATATTTTATATCTAGATATGAAAATAATACACAACATACTAAGGAATGTACTATATACATCTCAATTCATCTCACTAAATTTGGATCTCCTATGAAGAAGTTATGAATGCTTTACCCTGAATACTTGTTTGAGACTAGTTTGAGGACTAGCCAAAAACCCTATTTTCCATAGAGTGTATCTCTAAAAATAAAATGACCCAAAAGATGAAATGTTTACCACATGTACCTTCACATGTCTTGTCAACCTCCTCCAATTTTCCCTATCTGAATAATTATATAAAAACAATATATAGAAAAAATTGTAACATGACCTTTAAATAACATACCTTAGAACACGTCATCACAAGACCTCATCCTCCCTTGGAATTTCTCCCTTATTTACTTCATTTTCCCTATGAAATTGACCTCAAATATCCTTGGATACCTCATATAATAATCACTTACTCACATATAATATATTCAATAGAATGTGTGTGTAAATGTACTTATCAGTGACTTCTTGAGGTGTATATATATGTTTTCTAAGTAACCTCTTTCCTTAACTTTAAGGATTCTTGAGATTTCTTGTTACAACCACTTTACCCTTTCATTAATGAATTGAAATAAGTTAGGTGCTTCTTAACCCATATTGTAACAAATTAGGGGCTTCTTAACCCATCTTTGGGGATTCCAACTTCATGACCTCATAACTCCTCAACCATGAGGAACCACGTGGTATACCACCTATCATTGGAAACAACATGACAAGGAATATCCATATATGAGTGTCTTACCTTCATTTACAATTTCCTTGATGTCCATATTCATGAACCAACTTTGGGTCCAATGACCACACCTTTTGGGCTTCATGTAGACTTCATCAAAAGCACCCAACACATCTTCTAACATCAACCACTCAAACAATGACAACTAACTCACCATCAATATCAACCACATCACTAGGGCTTCCAGACTTGTCCAAGGGTTCACATCAATCTCCAATGGTTGAAATGAATGAAAAAAAACTTTCCAAACCAACTGTCCAACAACAAATCCTTGAAGAAACATGGAAACGTATTACCAACATAAAGATTAAAGTAGAAGAGGAAAAAATGAAGGAAGAATCGATGAGAATTCAACTAAAGGAAAAGAACGAAAAATTGCAAGAAACTAGAAGCTGATATTGTTTCCTTAAAAAATGAGTTGAATAATTCAATTCCTTAGTTGAATAGAATATTGAATTTTGAAAAGAGCACCGAGGTCTTATATGATGTCATCAAATTCCAAAGATCACCACTCATTAAAACTTTTCTTGGTTATGATAAGAGTCATATTGCCACTAAAAACTATTAAAAACTTATAAAGCCACTAAAGAATGTGAATGAAGGAAAATATAAAAGCTATGCTAATGTAATCAAAATATTCATCATTGATGAGGACCAAAGGAAGAGATAAAATGATGTTTTGTAGAAAATTAACATTCCTCACAAAGACAATAAGTATATATTCAGGAAATATCATACCAATATGGCCTCACACAACTCAAAACCAAAATGCTTTCCTTCATTATTGTTTTTCTTTCAACTGCTTTGGTCATAAAGCAATAGATTATAGAGCATATGCAACAAATAATCATGTATGAAACAAAAACCTAAGTACTTATGGGTTATCAAATAGAAAAATTAATTCATTTGATCCATTATTTGATTACAATGTTGTATGTTATAAGTTCAACAACTATGGACACATAGTAGGTTTTTGTAAAAGTGTCCCAGTGGAAAATTCTAGACAAAACAAGGAAGAGTATACCCTTTCCAAACAAAAGAAACAACCCACATGAGTTTGGAAAGGAAACAAAAGCATGAAAAGTAGAAGAAGGAGGAATCAATACTTTTGCAAACTTCCCTTCATGCTTAAAACAAAGGAAATATATGGTGTGTTGAAAGTGTATTCTCAAGCTACATGATAGGGGACAAAAACAAGTTTCACACCTTGAAGGAGGTAAAAAAAGGAAATGTAACATTTGGAGATAACACTATTGCAACAATAGCCACAAAGGATACACTTATAGATAATGGAAAGACTAAAACAAAGAATTTCTTGTATGTTGAAGGTTTGGAACATAATCTTCTCAGTGTTAGTCAAATGTGTGATCAAGGACACACTCTCACATTTGATTCTCAAGGCCATGAGATAAGGATGAAAGGCTCGTAAATATTAGTGGAAAATTCATAGAGAACCTGAAATAATTTTTATATCCTCAATGTGATCAAGGGAGAAAAAATGTATATGAAGCAAATAGATGAGAGTTTTGTATGGCATAGAAGAATGGGCCATTTAAACTTTGATAACCTAGTAAAAATCAACACCAAAAAAGCAGTGAGAGATATGCCAAACATTTCTAAAGCTTCATACACTCTTTGTAAGAAATGTTAGCAGGGAAAAAGACAAGAGAAAGATTTAAATCAAAGGAGAACTCAACAATGAAGGCATTGGAACTCGTTCATATAGATATTTGTGGGCCTATAATATAAAAAAGTATACAAGGTGAAAAATACTTCATGTTACTCATTGATTATTACTCTAGAATGACATGGATTATATTCATAAAATAAAATTTGAATCATTTGAGAAGTTTGAAGAATTCAAAGCCTTGGTTTAAAACAAAAATGATTTGAAAATCAAGTGCTTGAGATCGGAAAGAGGGGGTGATTTTATCTCAAATCAATTCGAATAGTTTTGTTAGCTTCATGGAATAAAGAGACATTTTTGGAGAGAACAAATCAACATCACAATCTACATTTTGAATAGAGGGAAAATCAGAGTCAACAACAATAAACACCTTATGAATTATGTAAGGGTATACCAACAACATTTAAATAATTTAAAGTTTTCAAAAGAAAATGCTACATAAAGAGATATGATGAGGACTTGGGAAAATTTGAATCCAAAGATGATTAGGGTATATTTCTAGGTTATTATTCAATGAGAAAAACTTATCGAAGTTACAATAAATAAATGGGAAAAATCGTGGAGAGTGCCAATGTGAAAGTGGATGAAGTAGGGCATCAGACGGTTAAAATAATTCTTGTTGGACAACTGAGAGGGGGGGGGGGTGAATCAGTTGTTACTGTGCTTAAACAATTATGCTTCTTTTTAAACTCTTTGTAGAAACACTGAAGGACAATCAAAATAGTGCAGGGAAGTAAGCAATAGCATATTCAACATCAGTCACACACATGTGATACACATAGACAGATATTTCCTGAGGAAACCCATAAAGGGTAAAAACCTCTTTTTCTTTATATGATAAGTAATAGTTACATTCTTTACATTATCATACATATGAGAACCAACTCATAATGAGGCTACAACCTCTGTTTTTCAAGCTGCTACTTGTTGAGAGCACCAACTCTCTGTTTTCTCTAGCACCCACTAGAAGGAAGCACCAACTCCCTGGTTTCTCTAGCACCAACTAGAAGGAAGCACCAACTCCCTGGTTTCTCTAGCACCAAATAGAAGGAAGCACCAACTCCTTGAGTATTTCCAGCACCAACTAGATGGAAGCACCAACTTCCAATCATATAGGCACCAACCTATATAACAGAGAACAAGAGTTCTCCCTTGCACCACCCTGCCACCATGGTTTCTCTGGCTGCAACCAGATGGAAGCTACAACTCCCTGTGTTCAAGCACCCACTTGAAACTCTGAGGACAACAGTCCTCCCTAGAACCTCCCAGAAATATAAATCTTTGCTACTAAAACTTATTACAGTGATATAATGTTCAACAATGGCTTTCCAGACTCATCACTGTTCTGTTGCATTTCATTGCTCTGTCTGCCTCACTGCTTTCTTGCACACATGACTTGCGCTATCTGTTCTTCTACTTTTTATGCACTATGCACCATGTCCATTCACTGCACAGATCCTCTTCTATTCAATTCAGCTGCTGCACTCTCCTCCTTCTTCACACATGAATCACCTTCAACAACAACAACCACAGCAAACTCCAACAGCAACCGCAACACCATCTCTTCTCCATACCGTGTATTTATAGCTTCTGTGCACCTTATGCATGAAATGTACTCAATACCTCTGCATACTCACACCACACCGATATCCTCCACCTCTCGAGTGCTCTGCCTGATCATCATGGTAACTCTTCAACTTCTCTTGCCGTTTTCCCACGTGTTCAACATCACTGGATGTTATGCTAGGATTCCTCAACCTCTCTGGCAGTTGAGACTCTTCGTCTTCTCTGTGACAGTCGAGATCACCTTCTCTGTTTCAGTTACAGGCTTCTACACTCATCCATCTATCAATCCCTTCTAAGAATAGTCTTCCTTCACTTGGACGAATCTTGGAGACTCTTCATCTCCTCTGGCGATCACACAAAGGTCTCTTCGAATTCTCTAGCAGACGCCATCAATGGTTTCTGGCAGTTTCACTGTGTCGTGCATCAGTAGCCCTTCGATCTCCTTCAGGTTTATCTGCGCCATTGGATGAACTTAATTAATCTTGCCCTTAAATCGGGTTTCGACATTTCGACATTCCTATGCCCAAGTGTCTTAACACTTCATGTCGCGATCTCCGAAGCTTCGATACAGATCTTTTCTATGCTAGCTCCTTCCTCTATATGACCATGGCCATGACCAATAACTTATGCTTAAAGTGTTTTTCACGAATTCGCATTTCGTGAATCTGGAGATGAGGCATCTCAACTCTCCAAGTCGCGATCTCTGAAACCCTGAAATGGAGCTTATCTGGACTGACTCCTTCCCTTCTCGTGACCAAGGGTTGTGACCACAACCTTATGCATAAGGCGCTTTCGTGATTTCACATTTCGTGAGTCTGAAGATGAGGCATCTCGACTCTCCAAGTCGCGATCCCTGATACCCTGAAATGGTGTGGGATCAATGGTCCCGATCAACACTTGATCTGACGGTTCATATCATTTCGCGATTTCGTATATCGCGATTTCGACATTCCTGTGGTGAATGTTCTTGTCACTTCCAAATATCGATCCATGAAACTCCGTAAAGAAGTCGTATCAATGGTCCAGATCACATCTTGATCTGACAGTTGCAATTACATCGCGATTTCACATATCGCGATATTGGGTGATATTCTTTGACATCTTCAACACTCGATCCTCGAAACCCAAAAAGGGACTTGGATCAATGGTTCAGATTCTATCTTGATTCAATGGCTGTGATTAAGTCACGATTTTGCATATTGTGATATCGAGATTCCTGTTGCATTGTTTCTTTGACATCTCCAACACGCGATCCTCGAAACTCCAACATGGAATGGAATCAATGGTCCAGATTTGATCTTGATTAAATGGCTGCGATTTAATCGCGATTTTGCGTATTACGAAATCGACATTCTTGTTGCATTGTTTCTTTGACATCTCCAACACGCGATCCTTGAAACTCCGACATGGACTGGAATCAACAGTCCAGATTCAACCTTGATCTGACGGCTCATATTAAGTCGTGATTTTTCATATCGCGATTACAGGATTCCTGATGTTAATAATCTTTGACATGTCCAACTCGCTATCCTCGAAACTCCGACACGGACTGGAATCAATGGTCCAGATTCAACCTTGATCTGACGGCTCAGATGAAGTCGCAATTTTGCATATCACAATTATGCCCACTTCTCCTTGTACCGTAAAGGATGTGCGGGTTCTTCTTGATCCAACGGTGGTCAGACTCTACGCTCGGATCTAACGTCTGAGATCTGTCCTCCATATCTGCGCCCTCCTCTTGTCTACATTGAGATCTGACGGTCATTGGGAATTCAGGATGGGATCCAATGATCATCGATGCTTCTCCTCCAAGCTTTACACATCCTTCTTACTTGGAATAATTTCTAAGTGTCAAAGGCCTTGAACTTTGATCCGCCTGTGATCCTAAGTACGCTATCTCCCTTGAGCTTTAGCCATGAGTTAACCTCATCCCTGGTGCACACCTACGCACTGCATTTGACTCTGCGCTAATTCCTCTTGAGCTTACGTTGTTCCTGTTTTTCCATCGATGAAGACTCTGATCTTGCCATCAATAACAAGCGCATACTGCCTATAAAGCATGCCAACCAACCTCTCCACTATCTCTTGTGATCTTATCAAGCTTGCTCTGCAGCGTCTTCCCAAACTACTTCTGGTGCCCGTCTGTTCTCCTCAAACTACTTCTGGTGCCCATCTGTTACATTCTTCCTGTACTCAAGCCATCATTGCTGTTGTACTTGCCATCAATGACAAGCATATGCTACCTTTTAAAATTTTCCACCAATCTCCCCCTTTGGCATTGATGGTAACTAAGGCACCCAAATTCTTTTCTCTCCCTTTGACATCAATGTCAAAGACAACATGCTCCCCCTGAGCTGTGGCAGTAATTTTAGGAGGTATCTGATATTAAGATCAACACAAACTCCCCCTAACAGGAAGGACTCTCTTATATGAGGCCTGCAGATGTTTGTATCCAAACCAGAGTCTTCTTTTTCTGATTCTTGGACCTGTTCATCTTCAGCTTCCATTGTATCCTCTGTAGAATACTCAAAATTGCTCACCTGTCTTACTCGGAATCCTTTATCAATCTTCTCATGAGTGGATGACTCCCCCTGTCACTGTTATCTCTCTTCTTCTGACTACTTTCCCCCTTTGTTCCTAAAAGGTTAACTTTCCTTGACAAGGTATTTCCTCTTATTGTCTCTATAGGATGTCATGTATATCATATTGTACATCAAAATGTTGTTGTCCTACTTGAACAATGTGCAATTGTAGCTTGTACTTTTTAAATAGCCCTTGGATCTCCCCATTGAATCTCATCGACCTCTATTACTACAATTTTCATTTTTCTTCCATGATGCATTCAATCTAGGGCTTTTATGTCCAAATTCAATCACAAGAGAAAACTGCTACACCCACTCTCACGCCTGCTTTTCTTTCTCACAAATGAAGGACCTATATCAGGTTTCTTAGGAGCACTGATTTCTACCTTGTTGAGTCCAAATTAGATTTGTCATTTGGTGATCTCTGGCTATCCAAAACCTTGTCCAGAGTCATGGATCTGCTCAAGAAATTGATTTGGGTGTCTGCCTTCTCAACCTTCAAGACTTATGCTTCTTATTTATGACATGGTTCTTTTCCTACTTCATCCATGGGGTTAATGCTAATTGAACATGCTTTTCTTGTATCTGAATCTTCTTCTTTACTTGCAAGGGAGGACTCAATTTCAACATCATTAATTTTCTTTATACTTTCATTCACCATTTGTCCTGAGTTTACATTTACCTTACACTCTTTGGATGTGAGCACCTCTTCACTGCCTCTGTCACACTTTTGACTTGAGCTGAGCGAATTATGTTTCAGACCATCCACAAGAAGAACGTACTGAGCATCTCCTTTGTCATTACTCAAACTCACCATCCCTCTATCCTTGATTTTACCTGGTTCATCATTTTCAAGGATCACATTTTCTGTTTTTCTTTTACTTATGCACATAAGATTATCCATGTCTCCAATCATGTGCTTGCAACATCCACTTTCTATATTCCCGGAGGCCTTTTGTTTTTGAATTGAAAGTGCTAGATCACATTTTTCACTATGTTTCCTTTTCCATGTGTTGGCCTTTCTATATAATAACTTTATCCTTGGGTCTGCTTTGTGATTCTTCAGATGGCAGTTTGCCGCTTTGTGGCCAAAGTTGTGACAGTTATAGCATTCAATCTCATTGTCCAATAGGTCAAAGTTGTTGTTGCAACATTGTCTACTCATTGACTGTTTATTTATCCTTGACCTCCTCAGTTTCATGTCTCTAGACTTAATTTGGCAATTTGCAATCTCTGATGGTTTGGTACTTTTCCGTATCATTCTTTGTTGTGGAAGATATTTATTTCTTGGAAATTTCAATTTCTCATGTCTAAGTCTTAAGGAACAATTTACAACTTTGTGACCAAAGTTAGAACAGTAGAAACAATATCCATAGAAAAATTCTTTGTACCTGGAAAATGGTTGTCTTCTTTGAGCAAATCGATTTCTTTCATGTTGATGATGTCTTTGAGCAGGGAGTGCATTATTTCTTTGTTCTACAAATTCAATCCTGGCACCTTTTTCTTTACTCGTCCTGGGCAGCTAATTGTCTTCCTTTGTTTCTGCAGGTTTGTTATTGTCATTGGTTGTACTTTTGACAAACTTGATGGGTTTTTCATTTCCTGGCTTCCCACTGCTTGATCCCTCTTCATAACCTAAACCAGTTTTCAGCTTTGGATTCCTTTGCTGATTCAGAATGGTGGCTAATCCTTCTGAGGCTTTGATACTTGACATATTCTGATTATACAAGGCTTAAAATTTCTCCATTTCTTTCCTTGTTTTCACTACTTCTTGTTCTAATGATTCACATCTTGTTTTCTTTTCTGATAGCTAATGTTTCAAAATCTCTTCGATTTTCTTTGCCTCTTCCAATTCTACTTTTAGTAGGACAAGGTATTCACCAGGTTCTTGACTGTCTTTCTCGAACTGTATCAAAAATTGTCTTTGATTTCTGTTCTTGTTTCTTAGTCTGTCAATCTTTTCCAATGCACCGATCAATTCTCCTTCCATGCCAACCACAACTTGTTCATCATTCTCATCACTACCTGTTCTTTTATTATCATAATTCTCTTTGGCCATAAGCATGAATTCATTTACCTTATCTTCATAGGATGAGTCACTATCGGTGTCTTCTGAGGATTCATCATTGTTTACACATAAACTTTTATTTTTATCAAATCTCCTGGATTTGTGATTCTCTTCGCCTTCATAGTTCTGATCATGTTTCTTGTGTGGACATTTATTTGAAAAATGACCTATCCTTCCACAGTTAAAGCATTTGAAAGGCAATTTACCTTTGTATTTTCCTGATCCCTTCTTCAGTCTCTTCATAAAATTCTCTTCAATTTCATTGGGCTCAGAATCCTCATTCTTGTTTGCTTTAAATGATGTTTCTCTAGAGGTGGTTTTATCTGTAACTATCCTCATTTCATATGCAGTCAACGTTCCTAGAAGTTGATCAAAAGACAAAGTATTTATATCATTAAGTTCTTCTATAGCTGAGACCTTTGGGTTGAACCTATTTGGCAGAGATCTCAAAATTTTCTGAACTAAAGAGGGTTCCTCAATTTCTTCACCAAGTGCTTTCATTGCATTTACTAGTTCTTCAACTCTCAGAAAATACTTCCCAATGGTTTCATATTCTTTCATCTATATCTTTTCAAACTGTACTCTGTAGGTTTGAAGCTTGGCATATTTCACCTTCTCATTACCTTTATAACTGTTAATGAGTTTGTCCCACATTTATTTAGCAGTTTGAAGATGCATCACCTTCACAAACTTGGCTTCAGCAAGTCCATTCAAGATAGCATTCATTCCCTTAGCATTGAAGCTAAATTATAACTTATCATCCTTGGAAGCTAGCACACCAGGCTTTATGTATCCAGTCTCTATTACATCCCAGACATCAGCTCCTAAGGCCATTAGGTATGTTCTCATTCTAACCTTCCAGAAGGAAAAAATTGTTCCATCAAATAGAGGAGGCCTAGTGACTAAAGTCCCTTCATGGCTTGTCATGTTTAATCTCTAGGATCTACCCTTAGATAAAAGGGGGGCGGATCTCATACCAATTGTTGGACAACTGAGAGGGGGGGGGTGAATTAGTTGTTACTGTGCTTAAACAATTATTCTTCTTTTTAAACTCTTTGCAAAAACACTGAAGGACAATCACAATAGTGCAGGGAAGTAAGCAATAGTATATTCAGCATCAGTCACACAGATGTGATACACAGAGACAAATATTTCCTGAGGAAACCCATAAAGGGTAAAAACCTCTTTTTCTTTATATGATAAGTAATAGTTACATTCTTTACATTATCATACATATGAGCACCAACTCATAATTAGGCTACAACCTCTGTTTTGCAAGCTGCTACTTGTTGAGAGCACCAACTCTCTGTTTTCTCTAGCACCCACTAGAAGGAAGAACCAACTCCCTGGTTTCTCTAGCACCAAATAGAAGGAAGCACCAACTCCCTGGTTTCTCTAGCACCAACTAGAAGGAAGAACCAACTCCCTGAGTGTTTCCAGCACCAACTAGATGGAAGCACCAACTTCCAATCATATAGGCACCAACCTGTATAATAGAGAACAATAGTTCTCCCTTGCACCACCCTGCACCCCTGGTTTCTCTGGCTGCAACCAGATGGAAGCTACAACTCCCTGTGTTCAAGAACCCACTTGAACCTCTGAGGACAAAAGTCCTCCCTAGCACCTCCCAACCTCCCTGAAATATAAATCTTTGCTACTGAAACTTATTACAGTGATATATTGTTCAACAATAGCTTACTAGACTCATCACTGTTCTGTTGCATTTCGTTTCTATGTCTGCCTCACTGCCTTCCTGCACACATGACTTGCGCTATCTGTTCTTATCCTTTTATGCTCTGTGCACCATGTCCATTCACTGCACAGATCCTCTTCTGTTCAATTTAGCTGCTGCACTCTCCTCCTTCTTCACACATGAATCACCTTCAACAACAACAACCACAATAAACTCCAACAGCAACCGCAACACCATCTCTTCTCTGTACCATGTATTTATATCTTCTGTGCACCTTGTGCATGCAATGTGCGCAATACCTCTACATACTCACACCGCGCCGATATCCTCCACTTCTCGAGTGCTTTGCCTGATCATCATCGTAACTCTTTAGCTTCTCTGGCCGTTTTCCCACGCGTTCAACATCACTGGATGTTATGCTGAGATTCCTCAGCCTCTCTGGAAGTTGAGACTCTTCGTCTTCTCTGTGACAGTCAAGCTCACCTTCTCTGTTTCAATTACAGGCTTCCATGCTCATCCATCTGTCAATCCCTTCTAAGAATAGTCTTCCTTCACTTGGACGAAGCTTGGAGACTCTTCATCTCCTCTAGCAATCACACAGAGGTCTCTTCGAATTCTCTAGTAGACGCCATCAATGGTTTCTGGCAGTTTCACTGTGTCATGCATCCGTAGCCCTCCGATCTCCTTCAGGTTTATCTGTGTCGTTGGATGAACTTAATTAATCTTGCCTTTAAATCGGGTTTCGGCATTTAGGCATTCCTATGCCCAAGTGTCTTGACACTTCATGTCGTGATCTCCAAAGCTTCGATACAAAGATTTTCTACGCTAGCTCCTTCCTCTATATGACCATGGCCATGACCAAGTGCTTATGCTTAAATTTCTTTTCGCGAATTCACGTTTTGTGAATTTGGAGATGAGGCATATCGACTCTCCAAGTCGCGATCTTTGAAACCCTAAAATGGAGCTTATCTGGACTGACTCCTTCCCTTCTCGTGACCAAGGGCTATGACCACAACCTTATGCATAAGGCTCTTTCATGATTTCTCATTTCGTGAGTCTGGAGATGAGGCATCTCGACTCTCCAAGTCGCGATCCCTGATACCCCGAAATTGTGTGGGATCAATAGTCCCGATCAACACTTGATCCGACAGTTCAGATCATTTCACGATTTCGCATATCGCGATTTTGACATTCCTGTGGTGAATGTTCTTGTCACTTCCAAATCCCGATCCATGAAACTCTGTAAAGAAGTGGTATCAATGGTCCAGATCACATCTTGATCTAACGGTTGCAATTACGTCGCGATTTCGAATATCATGATATCGGGCAATATTCTTTGAAATCTTCAACACTTGATCCTCGAAACCCCAAAAGGGACTTGGATCAACGGTCCAGATTCTATCTTGATTCAATGGCCGTGATTAAGTCGCAATTTTTCATATCACGATATCGGGATTCCTGTTGCATTGTTTCTTTGACATCTCCAACACGCGATCCTCGAAACTCTGACATGGACTGGAATCAATGGTCCATATTTGATCTTGATTCAACGGCTGCGATTTAATCGCGATTTTGCATATCACAAAATCGACATTCTTGTTGCATTGTTTCTTTGACATCTCCAACACGCGATCCTCAAAACTTCGACATGGACTGGAATCAACAGTCCAGATTCAATAGTCCAAATTCAACCTTGATTTGACGGCTCATATTAAGTCGCGATTTTGCATATCGCGATTACAGGATTCCTGATGTTAATAATCTTTGACATGTCCAACTCGCGATGCTTGAAACTCCGACACGGACTGGAATCAACGGTCCAGATTCAACCTTGATCTGACGGCTCAGATGAGGTCATGATTTTGCATATTCGCAATTACGCCCACTCCTCCTTTTACCTTAAAGGATGTGTGGGTTCTTCTTGATCCAACGGTGGTCGGACCCTACGCTCGGATCTAACGCTCGAGATCTATCCTTCATATCTACGTGCTCCTCTTGTCTACATTGAGATCTAACAGTCATCGAGAATTCGGTATGGGATCCAATGATCACCAACGCTTCTCCTCCAAGATTTACACATCCTTCTTACTTGGAAGAATTTCTAAGTGTCAAAGGCCTCGACCTTTGATCCGCCTGTGATCCTAAGTACGCTATCTCCCTTGAGCTTTAGCCATGAGTTAACCTCATCCTTGGTGCACACCTACGCACTGCATTCGACTCTGTGCTAATTCCTCCTAAGCTTACATTGTTCCTATTTTTCCATCGATGCAGACTCTGATCCTGCCATCAATGACAAGCGCATACTACCTATAAAGCATGCCAACCAACCTCTGCACTATCTCTTGTGATCTTATCAAGCTTGCTCTGCAGCGTCTTCCCAAACTACTTCTGGTGCCCATCTGTTCTTCTCAAACTACTTCTGGTGCCCATCTGTTACATTCTTCCTGTACTCAAGCCATCATTACTGTTGTACTTTCCATCAATGACAAGCATACGCTACCTGTTAAACATTTTCCAACAATTCTTGAATAGAGGATCCAAGATATAAATAAGAAGAATACTAACAAGAAGGAGGAGAATAAAATGAAGAAGAAGTATTGAAACATCAAGATACAAAGACACCATCTAGATTTGTCTGAGAGAATAATTTAGAAAATTTAATTCTTCGTAATAAAGATACAAAAGTTCATACTAGAAGAAGACTATCAAGTGCACCGAAACATGGAAACTTCTCTTTTCTATATAAAATAGATCCTATGAAAATTACATAAGCTAGTGAAGATAAGAATTGAATTGATTCCATGGAATCATAGCTAAATAAAATTGAGAAAAATGAGGCTTGGGAACTTGTTCCAAGAACAAAATATAAAAATGTGATTAGCACCATGTGAATTTTAGGAAGAAGTCTCATGAATATGGACAAGTAATAATAAATAAATAAATTTTGGTTTGTATAGGCTATGATCAAGTTGAAGGTATTTGTTTCAAAGAAACATTTTCCTTAGTTACAAGAATAGAAGCTATCAAAATGGTTTTGGCATTTTAATGTTACAAGAACTTCAAAATCTAGCAAATAGATGTCAAGTTTTCCTTTCTCAATGGAAATTTAGAGGAATAATTATACATTGAACAACCATAAGTATTCATATTATTAGAAAATAAGGATCTTGTTATTAATTGTTATTAATTACGTTATTCAATAAAAGGAAACCCTCCATAGTTGTTACAAACAATAGTATCGATCTTCAAGAATAATGTTATGATATTAAGACCAATGTAAAATGTCTGCAAAGATTTAAGAGGTTACAAACCCCACATGTGGAGACAAAACTTACTCTTTGATATCAAGTCTGTATAAAATTAATACAAAATGATTATGCATGAGGAATGATTACATGACTCATTATGGGTATGGATTTGATTCCCAAACTATGTGCAATGAACCTCATACCCATGATGGGTCACCACGATGTGATTTTGGTAAAGATAACCCACAAGAGACCAATGACATGCCCGAGTCTGTAGAGAAACATGGATTACCTCTTCTTAGGTTGACAACGTAAGCACATAGGATAATAACCCTAATCTAGGTCTATGAATGCTTGACCAAAGGTCCTATTTAGACATCATGGGGTCTCTCCCTCTATCTCTGTAACAAGAGACAAAGTACTATTTAAAAACGAAATATGATAACAAAAATAGACTTACATGTAAGTACTTGAAGGAGTAACCCATGTAAAAGAGATATCCCAACGATGATTCCTTTAACTGGAAAGAAAACACCCATGGAAGGAAGTAAACATGGTCGGGGGTTTGGGAGTTATTTTTTGTCCCTGTAGAGGGTTGGAAGGGAAGCAAACCCCTTCCGACGAACAAACCTAGAATACCCTTCAAATTGAGAATATTATGCACACAATTAATAAAGTTCATACTTATAACCGAATTCAAATAAATACAATTTCAAATTACTGTAAGAATGGAAGAATCAATCTCCATCATAAGATACAGATGCTCATGCATACTTAGCTTGCAACCAATTTTTGGGTTGTTTGTGGGCGACATTTCTCCTCTCATTTGATAATACTATTATATTAACATTTCCAACCTGTTCCACCAAGTTTTATCATAGAGTGATCATGGGTTTGAGTACCCAATTCCAGAATAAAATATAGTTAGGACACAGGTAAAAATGTGTGAAGTAAGTATTACAAAAAACATTATAGGAATAATTATTGGAACATTCCTTCATACAAGAAAACCAAGTGATGAGTCTCTATCAAAACCACATCAGAGTCCTCTCTTGTTGAGAGGTACCAAAAACTGAAAGAGAGGTAAAATATCATTGATCAAAAGCTTGTATACATTGAAACCATGATAGTATGAGAGCTTGGGTAATGACCATTAATGAAATGTTTTTCAATAAGAGATAATTCTAGGTATGAGCTATCACCCCTCCATGCACTAGATATGTGAAAATATTTTAATTGGTGAGTCACCTAGAGTGGAAGAGTTCATATAGCGAGGTCCCCATTAGATATGTCTAGATGATAGTAGTAGGTAAGAGGAGATTGTGTCAAGTAATAACGTGTACAATTTCCTATCTTTTCCTTTAAGGTTGTGTTGGGTGAGGAACCATACCCCAAGTTGAACCTGGTATGAAAGACATCATATAAAGGTTGAAATGAATATATTAGTTGTGTATCATTGGTATCATTGTCCAAAGGATGGGAAGGGTATTTTTTTCAAGACTCTAATATATTCAAATTTTATGACTTAAACTATGCCAACATGATTATAAAGAATTTATGGGTGAACCAAGGATAATAACCTTGGAAACGAATGTGATATTTAGCCTTGATATCAAGGGGGGTTCAACCTTAGGATAGGTTATACATGTTTTATCCATCCTTAAGAGTGCTAATAGAAATTGAGGAGTAAGTGTTAAGAACTAACATGACCAATTTATGTATTGACGAATAGTATACTTGTGTAAGGGTTGGTGTGTGCCACTACCAGCTTGAAAAATATAACCTAGAAAGAGTCGCAAAAAAGAGTCAATGCTCTATAAATATCAAACCAGACTATGGAAAGTAAATATACTATCTATGAAGAGTATGACATTTATGTTGTATAGAAAATTTAGTTACATAATACCTTAGGGTTGTGAGGATACTTCAACAGTATCGCTTCTCAAGATTTGTTTAACTTGTCATGTGAAAATAAAAAATTAAGAGTAGTATTGTTCACCTTGGCAATAACCAATACACTTTTCGATAGCAAAGTTGAAATAATGACTAAAGGTACTGTTTAAAAAAAATAAAAAATTCAATTGGAGTGATGTTAAAAATGGTATCATAGAAGGTTCCAAAAACTAGGTCCTTATGGGATCAATCATTTGAAATTGTTGCATTCATAATTTAGGCAATTATTGCAGAATTATGTAGACAAGAATATTAACATAGATTTTTTTTTGTACTTATAAAAAAAACAACGACTGATGCCATGGTTGACGAAACTGTAAAAACAACACCAAGTGGATCTGAAATGTATGTATATTTGAACAACGAACAACCTTAGAAAAATTCATTAGATATAGTTGAAACCATGAGAAGTATATAGGTCGAGTTGCGGAGTATTAAAGTAGACAATGAAAAATTATTGAAAGCAAGTAGGGAGCAAGAGGAACTAAATGAAATCTTACTCAAGAACATGACTGAGATAAAACATAATAAGATTGTAGGATAGACCTCTAGTAATGATAAGAACGAATTCTATAATGATGAATCTCATAAGAGAAGGGAACACTTAGTGTTTAGTGATATAGTAGCATCGATGATTGAGGAAAATAGAAATAACAATTCAGAAGATATCACCTTGCAAAAGAAATCACATAAAAACAAGAAAAAGAAATGGCATAAAATTGAATTGACTAGTGGATTTAAAAAAATCAAACCACCCAGTTTTGATGGGGAAAATGAAGAAGGAGAAGAATCGTGGCTCCTAAATGTGGGGAAATATTTCCATTTTTGTAATTATTTTGGGAATTTAAGGGCTAGATTGGTAGTATATCAGTTGAATGGGAAAGTTGTGATTTGGTGGTAGAAAACAAAGATAGTAAACAAAACTAGGAGCAGTGAACTCACTCGGAAAATATTTAAGAAATAATTTAAACAAAAACAATCAATTGAAAGGTATTTTGATGAAAAGTATAAGGATTTTCATGAACTTAAACTAGGGCAAAAGATCATCGAAGATTTTGTTACCAAATTTGTAAATCTGATGAGGTATGTACCTTACCTTAGAGAAGAGAAAGCAAAGGTACAAAGGTTCATGAGATGTTTGCCTCAAGCATATAAAGATAAAATTAACTTCCTTCATCCTAAGACAATGGACAAGGTAATAAGACATGCTAAATTGTGCTATAACCATTTTAACCAAAGGTATGAAAATACAAAAACATCGCAATATAAGAACAAAAATAGTATGTTCGATCCTAGAAATAAACAATTTAAGTACCCACGCCATGCATCTCACAGTGAACCTATTAAACATAACAAGTTTAGTGGAAAACAACAAAGTGTATCAACTCAAAACAACAACAGACCAACCGATTCAGTAAACAAATTAGCCACACCCCCATTGCAATGTTGGGGTTGCAAGGAATCTCGCTTGTATAGAGATTTCCATTTGAATAAGAATAGAAACTCAACAGTGAAAAATGTTCATGAGGAAGTAATAGTTAATTTCATGGAAAGATGAAATCACAAAATTAATGGAGCCTTGGAAAATTGACAGGCTTACCATCAGTCCACCATGGTAGAAGTTGAAGGTAAGATAAATAAAAAATATGTCTCTATTTTTATTGACCCTAGTGCGATTTTAAGTTATGTTTCTCCTATGGTTGTTGAGGATATGTTTCAAATGTATGTTATGGATTTTCCAACAAAATTGGAGGATTATCTTGACCTAATGGGGGTTTCAACATTAGGATAGTCTATACATGTTTTATCCATCCTTAAGATTGCTAATAGAAATTGAGGAGTAAGTGTTAAGAACTAACATGACCAATTTATGTATTGACAAATGGTATACTTGTGTAAGGGTTGGTGTGCACCACTACCATATTGAAAAATATAACCTACAAAGAGTCATGAAAAAGAGTCAATGCTACGTAAATATCGAACCAGACTATGGAGATTTAATATACTAGCTAGGAAAAATCTGACATTTATGTTATATAGCGAATTTCGTTACATAATACCTTGGAGTTGTGAGAATACTTCAACAATATCATCGCTTGAGATTTGTTTAACCTGTCATGTGAAAATGAAACATTAAGAGTATTATTTTTCACCTTGGCAACGATCAATACACTTGTCAGGTTATAGTTTAAATATTCTTATGTCAATAATGAAAATATTGACATATGAATATTTAAGTTTTTCTCTACAAAGAATGGTCTAGTTAAGAATTATTTGGTTATTTCCCCATTTAAAACTTCTCTGCAAATGTTAGCAGTAATGAACTGACCAAGAATTTTCTGGTTATTTCTACTTTCACATCAATATCTCTAGAAATATATTACTATGAGCATATATAGAGATAAGGTAAATTAGCATCCAACCAGAACTGTAAAATTTTGAGCTAATAATTCTAAAGAAATACAATATCAAAGGTAGTTACAGATATTTGAACCAAATATATTTACTGGGATAAACTGACGAGAGATTCCAGCTCCTCCCAACCATATACTAGAGCAACCGCAGTTTTCTAACTCTGGTCACCCCCGAGCCAAATACTTAATTCCATAGGAAACTAAAAAAGTCAAGAACCTTTCCCAGTTAATTTCCAAAACTTGGCTCTTTCTCAGAACCACCAAGATCTAATTATGTACAAGTACTCAACAAGGTCCTATTTACACTACACTTTTTCTTCTTTCTCTCTTATTTTACCAAGATGAGAATAATAGAGTGCCTAGGTCTTTTTCTTTCTTTTTCCAGATAGCCTTCTCCCTAACGCTTGAGAGTCTTGGCATAACTTCTTGCTAGCTTGTTTCCTAACCTCCCACACTCTTGGGGGTAGGTTCACACTTGTCTTCATGGAAAAAAAAACAATTTTACCCGGTTGGTTTCTATATTTTTTTCACTTTTCCCACAAAATAAATTATTTCTCTTATCATAGTTGGGTTCTCTCATCAATTTATCTCAATAAATTTTAAATAAAATAAAATTAAAAATAATATTTAGATAAATATTTTTCACCATCAACTATCTATGGTGATCAAAATGTTAATCAAAGTTTTTCCCAATGTCATAATTCAATAATCATAACCACTTAAATTTCCTCAAATATTTAAATTGGAGGGATGTTACAAAGACCAACTCGCATCGTATGATATTTTCAGCATTATGGACATACCGGAACTCTTCCAAAATTTCCACTGGATTTAAACCTTTTCAACTTGTTTACAGTCTGGAGGCACTGTTAGCAATTGAATGTGAAATTTTGTCATCGAAACTTACCAAAGAACACTCTTACCTAACACCTTTGTCGAGGAGGAACACCTCTTGTACTTGTCTTGTCTTGATGAAAAATATTGTTATGCTACTTTGGCCAATGAAACACATAAGAAGTACATCAAATACAAATATGAAAAATCCATCCATCCTCGTGTCTTGTCGGAGGGTGACTTAGTTTTTGTTTATTACTAGGATGATGAAACATTAGGTGCAGGTAAGTTTGAACCTATTTTGGCATGGTCCCTGCATTGTTAAATGTCTATTAAAAATAGGGGCCTACAAGGTAGTTGATTATGATGGAAATCATCTTCTGGAGCTTCACAACGGGATCTACCTTAAGAATTATTATTCTTACGTCATATGGTCACATGATGCCTTGTACATAGGTGTGTTTTTTCTTTTGGAGTGGCGTGTTTTTCATTTTTCATGTGTTGAGTATATCATTTAGATTATTATCATGATTTATGCTTTATTTCTAGATGTCAGATCGTCCTCCTAAGTCTACATGGGATATGTTGATGGCGCTAGTCATAGTACATAAAACATTGATTCTACTTCTTGGGTTAGATTTTCACCCACTGACCTACTCATGAGTTTAGGAGGGTTCTATATATAGAGAGAGATTTTCAAAGTGTGATTACACACACACACACACACACACACACACATATATATATAGAGAGAGAGATTTTCAAAGTGTGATTACATCCATAAAAAAAGAGGTGCATATACAAAATGGGGTGACATTGGCTAGTTAGTCCTCATGCTAACCACCATGGTTGTTGATGTAGGAGCATCACTAGCAAAGTGCGAGTGGAGGACAATTGGGCACACTAGAGTGCATTTTGAATTAAATTTTGAATTTTGAAGAAGCCATATCATGCCAATCTTTTGAAAAGAATTGTAATTACGGAACATATTTAATGTTTTGAGGTAGATGATCACATGAAATCATCAAAGAATGTATTTTCTTTTAATGAAGTCGTGTGTAGTACATATTTGATGTGTTTGATCTTATTTGTCTATCACAAATATTTATTGTAATAAATTCTAGTAGTTGAATTCTTTAATTTCAAGAGGATAACTCTAGAGTAGTTGGAAGGAAAATCTATAAGAGCCCCTCTTGTATAAAGCTTTGTATTGTTTCCCAGAAGAGGTTGTTGGCACTCCAATTATTGAGAGTTGTTTCCATTGTATTTGAGAGTTGAGAGCTACTGAGAAGCAATTTATGAACACATGTATATTTCAGTTGAATGAATATAACGGAGAAGCATTGTCTCAAATGCATGGTTTTGTCGTGTCTATATGAATGAATGAATGGTGTACTATTTGTTTATTTGAAATTATCTGTTATTTATTTTTCTTATGTTTATGAATGCATTTACATGGTTGAATGTATGAATCTATGAATATTTAGATAAGTTTCAACTGCTTCTCTTATATGATCCAGTGAAAGTGTTCATATTGTCTGCAAGGTGTGCATGGTCAGAGTCTCTTTCGACTCACAAACTCAGAAGAGATAACGTGAAACTTATATGTGTGCAAGGAGTGCATAACTTCTGCAAGGTGTGCATGACAAAGTCCATTTTCACTCAGAAATTTCTGGAGAGATAGCTTGAAGGAAGTTTGTCTGCAAGGAGTGCGTGACAGAGACTTTTGACTTAGAAGCTCAAGAGGAGTAGCGGAAGTCACCCAAACAAAAGATAAGATCTGGAGGAGGACTTGTTTCAAGGTGTGCACAGGCTGAAATTTCATCTAAGTGTCGAAGAGAACATTCTAAGGAGGCAAATGTTCACGAGGAACAAGCTCAGAAGGAAGAGCGGTGAGAAATATTCAAAGGGCGGAGTCCCTTAAGGTTTCCCAAAATTAACGAGCAATATCTGTCTAGGAGGGATTGGGAGCATTCGAGACCATGATATCTAGGAAACGTTGAACATAGAATAATCTATAAATCATTTCGACATTTCAGAGTTCAGAGTGTTTCGAAGTGTTGAGAAGCGGGATCATTGAGGTCACGAAGTTGCGAAGTCACGAGGTGAATATTAATCATTGGCTGCATGGAGACATGTGGCAATGGATTAGAAAATCTAGGAGTTATAGGTCTGCAGGAGTTGTGTGTGGAGTAAGTGAAGTTTCACGAAGTTGTGAAACCCAAAGTGTGGCTAGACCGTCAGATCCAGGGAGATACGTGGGAGAGATCCACGAATTCGGGGAAAAGTGGTTCGGAAGGAAACAAAGTCAGAGGTCACCATATTGCTGAAGAATGAAGCTACGAAGGGTTGGAACAAGGCTATAACCCATGGTCACATAAGAGAAGAGTCTAGCGTGGGCTAGCACTTGTATGGTTGGTGTTGTGAAGTGTTAGCAAGAAGAGTTGTGGGTAAGTTGAACATCCAGGTAACATCAAAGGGACATGTATCTATGTGTGTAGTAATTTTTTAGGGTCTATTGAAAGCCCAAAGAACCAATTTCATTTAAGGAATTTGAAGATCCAAGATCGGGAGGTCGCGCATCCCTGAGGAGAGAAGGGGGGCGGGGGTTTGCGTCAAGTGGTATCAGAGACTGGATTTTTTTTCAGGTAAAGGAGAGGGGAGACAGGGAAGTAGCCTAATATCATCAGTGGTATCATATACATCAACAAAATTCCTCCTAGGAGACGTGCAAATCCACCCATAGAAAATAGAGCTATGGAAATGGAGATGTGAGAACTCAGAGAAAGGCTAGATGCCATGGAAACAATGCAAAGGAGAGAACCTAATGATGGAGATGTTAGTGATGCAAAGAATGAATATATGGAGGTTGTAGAATATATAGGAGAGGACGTTGCATAAGAACGCTTGCTGAGAGAGGTTGTTAAGTTGGGAGCTAGGGAAAAGATAGGCATCCCAATGTATGAAGGTAATTTGGATGTCAAAGAATTTCTTGATTGGATATAAGCGATGGAAAAGTATTTCAACTATGAAGATGTTGATGAGGAGAAAAAGGTGAAACACATTGTCAATAGGTTGAAAGGACATGCAACACTATGGTGGGATGAACTATAGGCTGACAAAAGGAGAAAGGGAAAACAAAACATTAAGAGTTGGGATAGAATGGTAGCCAAGATAAAGGCTAAATTAATACCCAAGGACTATGAGATAGATTTGTTCAGGAGATTGCAGAACCTGAGGCAGAAAGGAATGAATGTGAAGGAATACATAGAGGATTTCTATAGACTGAACATCAGGGATAGGCAAATATAGAGTGATGAGGAAAAAGTTTCCAAATACATAAATGACCTGAGATATGAAATCCAGGACGAAATCAACATGATTCCAGTAAGGATAGTGGAGGATGCTTATCAGATTGGATGAAAGCAAAAGAGAAGTTGGCCATAAAGTAGAGTCAGAAAAGGAGAGGTAGAATTTAAACAGAGGCAAGGGAATTTCCCATGATAAGGCACATAAGCCCAAAGGTGATGCAAAGAAATGACATAGTCACTCTGAAAGAGGAGGAAGTTCTCGAAGGAGACAAAGTGGTGGTAGAAACTCTTTTCCTAGAGGAAGTGGAAGAGGAAGAGGAGGAGAGGTGAAGTGTTATTCCTATGGAAAGACAGGACACATGTCTTGGGAATGCCTTGACAGAAATAAAGAAGGAGGTGAAGCTCACATTTCAAAAGTGCAGAAGAGAGACGTTGAAGCAGAAGGAAAAAATGATGGGATATCTTTGATGATGAAGAAGGTTCTCTTAAAACAACAACCAGACGTTGAAAAGTCATTGCAGAGGAACAATTTGTTCAGGGAAACTTGCAAGACTAAAGACATAGTAGGCAAGGTGATAATTGATAGTGGGAGAACTAATAACTTAGTATCCACAGAGATAGTGGATAAATTGGATTTGGAGACGACTACACATCCGATTCCGTATAAATCTCATGGCTACAGAAAGGTCATTAGGTAACAGTAACTAAAAAATGCATTACTGAATTTAAAATAGGAGGATATTGGGATGAAATTTTGTGTGATGTGATTCCCATGGATGTATGTCATGTTTTGTTGGGAATACTATGGAATTATTATAGGAATGTCATTCATGATCGGAGAAATAATACTTATACTTTGGAGAAGAATGGAAAGACACACATGTTGTTTTCGAATTGAGGAGAAGAAAGTGAAGGAAGAAGCCAACATGAGAATACTTCTCATGAGTGGGAAGGAACTCCTAAGTGAAGTTAATAAGGAACAGGAGATGTAGTTTGTTGTAGTGAGGAAGAAAAAAGTTATCCTTACAAGTACTTCTATGGAGGAACTACCTAAGGAAATTTAGGGGTTGTTGGAAAACTTTATTGACATAGTAGTGGATGAGTTGTCGAGCCCATTACCACCTATCAGAAGTATTAGCCATCACATTGAATTAATAATAGGAGCAAGTCAGTTGAACATAGTAGAGTACATAATGACACCTAAAGAGAATGACACATAATGACACATAATGACACCTAAAGAGTAAAGAGACAAGTTCAGGATCTGTTAGACAAAGGTTTAGTCAGAGAAATCTTGAGTCCTTGCGTAGTACCAACTGTGTTGAGTATGAAGAAGGATGGAGGATGGAGAATGTGTATAGACTCAAGGGCCATAAACAATATCACCATTAGGTAAATATTTCCAATACCAAGGTTGGATGACTTGATGGATTTCTTAAGTGGAGCGAAATGTTTTTCAAAGATAGATTTGGAAAGTGGATATCACCAGATAACGATGAGAGAAGGTGATGAGTGGAAAAATACCTTCAAAACAAATGAGGGGTTGTATGAATATCTTGTTATGTCATTTAGCTTAACAAATGCCTTGAGTACTTTTATGAGGTTGATGAATGAAGTGTTGAAATATTTTATTGGTACAAGTTTGTGATCATATATCTGGATGATATATTGGTCTTCAACAAAACTGAAGACGAGCATCGAATGCACTTAACATTAGTGATGAGGAGGTTGTAGTGGGAGAAGCTGCTGATCAATTTAAATAAATCCTCTTTTATGAAGACATAACTCATTTATTTGTGTTTTTTTATCTCTTCGAATGATTTGAAGATGGATCCTGAGAAAGTGAGAGAAATCAGAGAATGGTCGTCACCATGGAGTATTGTTTTAGACATGGATACCAAGTTTGTTGGTCATTTATGGAGAACATTTTGGAAGAAGATGGGAACAAAAATATCCTTTAATTCTACATATCACCCTCAAATGGATGGAAAGACTGAGGTGGTGAATCAGATTTTAGGATATTTGCTGAGAAGTTTGGTCACAGAACATCATAGCCAGTGAGATCGGATTCTAGCACAAGTGGAGTTTGTATACAATGAATCAGTGAACACAAGTACCAAAAACATTCCATTTCAGATAGTGTATGGAATGAATCCAAGGGGAGTGTCAGAGTTAAGAGATATGGAGCAGAGTGAATTCAGAAGCGTTGGAACCGAAGACTTCATTGTAGGAATGAAAAAGCTTCATAATCAGATCAAGGAGGAGTTATAGAGGAGCAATAGCAAATATAAACACATAGATGATCAACATAGGAGGAGACTTAAATTTGAAGTTGGAGATCAATTTCTATCACATCTTAGGAAGGAGAGGTTCCTGAGAGGAATATATAATAAACTGAAGTTGAAGAAGATAGGAGCATGCAATATCCTAAGGAGATTTGGTGAGAACTCTTATGATATAGAGATGCCGGAAGATGTGGGTATATCACCCATATTCAAAATTGAAAACCCATATCCTTATAAGGAAGATGGAACTAGAGGATCATAATATCATAAAGAAATCCATTGGAAAAAGAATATGCATGTAGCAGAGAAGTCGCAGATGGAGCAGATAGTAGATCAGAGAATTGGTAAGGATACTAGAAGGAAAAAATATTTTGAGTATTTGGTAAAATGGAAGAGACGCCCAATAGAAGATGCCAGTTGGGTAAGTGAAGCGGATATCTAGAAGCATGGAAGGTTAGTGAAGGAGCTCATGGAAAAGAGTCCATGAATTTTTTAGCGAGAAGAGTATGATGTAGGAGCATCGCCAGCAAAGCACGAGTGGAGGAAATCTAGGTGCACTAGCATGCATTTTGAAGAAAATTTTAAATTTTGAAGAAGGCGTATCATGCCAATCTTTTGAAAAGAATTGTAATTAAGGAACATCTTTAATTTTTTTAGGAGGATGATCACATGAAATCATCAGACAATGTATTTTATTTTAATGAATTTGTGTGCAGTATAAATTCGATGTGTTCGATCTTATGTATATGTCACAAATATTTATTGTAATAAATTATAATAGTTGAATTCTTTTATTTCAATAGGATAGCTCTAGAGTAGTTGGAGGGAAAATATCGAAAATCCCCTCTTGTATAAATCTTTGTATTGTTGTGGTGTCAACCTCCCCTCCAACTCTTTCTGGGCTGACACGACCTCCCGGTCTAGGATCGTTCAAGTCATCAAACCAACTGGTTCATTGGGCTCCTGATGGAACCAATTTAACTTGGCATAGGGCCTTTTGCTTCCTCAACACCCACTATGGGACACCTGCAAACCCTCTCCTTATGCTTTTAACTCTCACACCAATAGGCGATATATCTCAATGCTAAGATCCTCCCTTGATGTATCCATGGTCTATGTCCATGTGCCAATTCCCATCATGACTCCGTGCTTCAGGACTTTCGCTAGATATTTCCTTCTCCCTTTCCCGATTTTTGAATCAGTGAATTCTTAGGGACCATATATACGGTCCACATTTCTCTGGCGATCAACGAATGTGAATGAATTCGTGAGTTTAGAATTCATGATTCCCAATCTTGGTTATTCCCTCCTCGACTTTCCCAAACTGCGTGGTTCTCTACCATGTATCCTCTGGATCCAATGGTCCAAAATGAAACCTCTCTTCGCGACTTAATGAAGATCTTTGCTTTCTCTCGACAAAACTTTCGAATTTTTTCTACAAGGAGTGAATGACAGAGTCTTTTGACTTAGAAGCTCAAGAGGAGTAGTGGAATTCACCCAAACAGAAGATAAGATCTGGAGGAGGACCTATTTCAAGGCGTGCACAGGCTAAAATTTCAGCTAAGTGTCGAAGAGAACATTCTAAGGAGGTAAACGTTCGAGAGGAACAAGCTCAGAAGGAAGAGTGGTGAGAAATCTTCAAAGGGGGGAATCCCTTAAGGTTTCCCAAAATTAATGAGAAAGATCCATCCAGGAGGGATTGGGATCATTCCAGACCATCAGATATGGGAAAAGTTGTACAGAGAATAAGTGATGAAGCATTTTGACATTTTAGAGTTCATAGTGTTTTGAAGTGTTGAGAAGCGGGATCGTCGAGGTCACAAAGTTGTGAAGTCATGAGGTGAATGTTAATCATTGGCTGCATGGAGACACGTGGCAACAAATTAGAAAATCTAGGAGCTATAGGTCCATAGGAGTTGCATGTGGAGTAAGTGAAGTTTCACGAAGTCGCGAAACCTAAAGTGTTGTTGGACCCTCGAATCCAGGGAGATGCGTGGGAGAGATCCGCGAATTCAGGGAAATGTGGTTTGGAAGGAAATAAAGGAAGAGGTCACCATATTTCCGACGCCCGAATTTGCGAGGGGTTTGGCCCGAGGTTATAACCCATCGTCACATAGAAGAAGAGTCTAGCACGGGATAACACTCGTATGGTTGGTGTTGCCAAGTGTCGTCAAGCAGAGTTGTGGGTAAGTTGAACCTGCAGGTAACATCAAAGGGACATGTTTCTGTGTGTGTAGTAATTTTCCAGGGTATGTTGAAAACCCGAAGAACCAATTTGTTTCAACGAATTTGAATATCCAAGATCAGGAGGTCTCGCAACCCCGAGGAGAGAAGGGGGGGGTGTTTGCATCAAGTGGTATCAGAGCTTGAATTTTGTTTCAGGTAAAGGAGAGGGGAGACTTGGAAGTAACCTGATATCATCAGTGGTATTAGATACATCAGAAAAATGCCTCCTAGGAGACATCCAAAGCCACCTGTAGAAAATAGAGCTATGGAAATGGATATGCGAGCACTCAGAGCAAGGCTGGATGCCATGGAAACAACACAAAGGAGAGCACCTAATGATGGAGATGTTAGTGATGAAAAAAATGAATAAATGGAAGTTGTAGAATCTATAGGAGACGATGTTGCAGAAGAACCCTTTCTGAGAGTGGTTGTTGAGTTGGGAGCTAGGGAAAATATAGACATCCCAATTTATGAAGGTAATTTGGATGTCGAAGAATTTCTTGATTGGATACGAGAAATGGACAAGTATTTCAACTATGAAGATGTCGATGAGGAGAAAAAGGTGAAACACGTTGTCACCAGGTTGAAAGGACATGCAACACTATGGTGGGATGAACTACAGGATGACAGAAGGAGCAAGGGAAAACAAAACATTAGGAGTTGGGATAGAATGGTAGCCAAGATAAAGGCTAAATTCATACCCAAGGACTATCAAATAAATCTGTTTAGGAGATTGCAGAACCTGAGGCAGAAAGGAAGGAATGTGAAGGAATACACAGATGATTACTATAGACTGAACATCAGGGCTGGGCAAAGAGAGAGAGATGAGGAAAACATTTCCAGGTATATAAATGACCTGAGATACGAAATCCAGGACGAAATTAGCATGATGCTAGTAAGGACAGTGGAGGATGCTTATCATATTGCGATGAAAGAAAAAGAGAAGTTGTCCAGAAAGTAGAGTCAACAAAGGAGAGGTAAAAGTTAAACATAGGCAAGGGAATTTCCCATGACAAGGCACATATGCCCAATGGTGATACAAAGAAACCACATAGTCACTCCGAAAGAGGAGGAAGTTCCTAAGGGAGACAAAGTGGTGGTAGAAACTATTTTCTTAGAGGAAGAGGAAGAGGAATAGGAGGAGAGGTGAAGTGTTATTCCTATGGAAAGACAGGACACATGTCTTGGGAATGCCCAGAGAGAAATAAAGAAGGAGGTGAAGCTCACAATTCAGAAGTGCAAAAGTGAGCTGTTGAAGAAGAAGGAAAAAATGATGGGATATATTTGATGATGAAGAAGGTTCTATTAAAACCATAGCTAGACGTTGAAAAGTCATTGCAGAGTAACAATTTGTTTATGACAAATTGCAAGACTAAAGACAGAGTAGGCAAGGTGATAATTGATAGTGGGAGAACTGATAACTTAGTATCCACAGAGATAGTGGAGAAATTGGAGTTGGAGACGACTGCACATCCGATGTTGTATAAAGTCTCATGGCTATAGAAAGTTCATCAGGTAACAGTAACTAAAGAATGCGTTGCTAAATTTAAATTAGGAGGATATAGGGATGAGATTTTGTGTGATGTGATTCCCATGGATGTATGTCATGTTTTGTTGGGAAGACTATGGCATTATGATAGGAATGTCATTCATTATGGGAGAAAGAATACTTATACTTTGGAGAAGAATGGCAGGACACACATGTTGTTTCCAATTGAGGAGAATCAAGTGAAGGAAGAAGCCAACACGAGCATACTTCTCATGAGTGGGAAGGAACTCCTGAGTGAAGTTAAGAAGGAACAGGAGATGCAGTTTGTTGTAGTGAGGAAGACAAAAGTTATCCTTACAAGTACTTCTATGGAGGAACTACCTGAGGAAATTCAAGAGCTGTTGAAAACTTTTGTTGACATAGTAGTGGATGAGTTGCCAAGCCCATTGCCACCTATCAGAAGTATTAGCCATCACATTGAATTAATAATAGGAGCAATTCATTCGAACAAAGAAGCGTACGTATTGACACCTAAAGAGAATGAGGAAGTAAAGAGAAAAGTTCAGGATCTGTTAGAAAAAGGTTTAGTCAGAGAAATCTTGAGTCCTTACATAGTACCAATTGTGTTGAGTCTGAAGAAGGATGGAGGATGGAGAATGTGTACAGACTCAAGGGCCATAAAAAATATCACCATTAGGTAAAGATTTCCAGTACCAAGGATTGATGACTTGATGGATTGCTTAAGTGGAGGGAATTTGTTTTCAAAGATAGATTTGAAAAGTGGATATCACCAGATAAGGATGAGAGAACGTGATGAGTGGAAAAAAACCTTCAAAACAAATGAGGGGTTGTATGAATGTCTTGTTATGTCATTTAACTTAGCAAATGCCTTGAGTACTTTTATGAGGTTGATGAATGAAGTGTTGAAATATTTTATTGGTAAGTTTGTGATCATATATCTGGATGATATATTGGTCTTCAACAAAACTGAAGATGAGCATCTAAGGAACTTAACATTAGTGATGAGGAGGTTGTAGCGGGAGAAGATGCTGATTAATTTAAATAAATTCTCTTTTATGAAGACATAACTCATTTATTTGGGCTTTTTTTATCTCTTTGAATGATTTGAAGATGGATCGCGAAAAAGTGAGAGCAATCAGAGAATGGTTGTCACCATGGAGTATTATTTTAGGCATGGATACCAAGTTTGTTGTTCATTTCTAGAGAACATTGTGGAAGAATCTGGGAACAAAAATTTCCTTTAGTTCTATATATCACCCTCAAACGGATGGAAAGAATGAGGTGGTGAATCGGATTTTAGGATATTTGCTGAGAAGTTTGGTCACTGAACATCATAGGCAGTGGGATTAGATTCTAGCACAAGCAGAGTTTGCATACAATGAATCAGTGAACATAAGTACTAGAAAAAGTCCATTTCAGATAGTGTATGGAATGAATCCAAGGGGAGTATCAGAGTTAAGAGATATGGATCAGAGTGAATTCAGAATCATTGGAGCTGAAGAATTCATTTTAGGAATGAAGAATCTTCATAATCAGATGAAGGAGGAGTTGTAGAGGAGCAGTAGCAAATATAAACACATAGATGATCAACATAGGAGGAGGCTTAAATTTGAAGTTGGAGATCAAGCTCTATCACATCTTAGGAAGGAGAGGTTCCTGAGAGGAATATATAATAAAATAAATTTTAAGAATATAGGACCATGCAAGATCCTAAGGAGATTTGGTGAGAATGTTTATGAGATAGAGATGCCAAAAGATGTGGGTATATCACCCATATTCAAAATTGTAGACTCATATCCTTATAAGGAAGATGGAACCAGAGGATCATAATATCATAAAGAAATCCATTGGAAAAAGTAGATGCATGTAGCAGAGAAGTCACAAATGGAGCATATTGTAGATAGCTGAATTGGTAAGAATACCAGAAGGAAAAAATATTTTGAGTATTTGGTAAAATGGAAGGGACGCCCAATAGAAGATGTCAGTTGGGTAAGTGAAGTGGATATCTAGAAGCATGGAAGGCTAGTGGAGGAGCTTATGGATAGGATTCCATGAATTTTTTAGCGAGAGGAGTATGATGTAGGAGAATCGCCAGCAAAGCACGAACAAAGGAAAGATAGGTGCACTAGCACACATTTTGAAGTAAATTTTAAATTTTGAAGAAGCTGTAGCATGCCAATCTTTTGAAAAGAACTGTAATTAAGGAACATCTTTAATTTTTTTAGGTGGATGATCACATGAAATCATCGGACAATGTATTTTATTTTAATGAATTCGTGTGTAATACAAATTCAATGTGTTCGATCTTATCTGTTTGTCACAAATATTTATTGTAATAAATTCTAGTAGTTGAATGTTTTTATTTCGATAGGATAGCTCTAGAGTAGTTGGAGGGAAAATATCGAAAATCCCCTCTTGTATAAATCTTTGTATTGTTGTGGTGCCAAATTCCCCTCCAACTCTTTCCGCGCTGACACGACCTCTCGATCTAGGATCATTCAAGTCATCAAACCAACCAGTTCGTTGGGCTCCTGATGGAACCGATTTAACTTGGCATAGGGCCTTTTTCTTCCATGAAACCAACTATGGGACACCTGTGGACCCTCTCCTTGTGTTTTTAACTCTTACACCAATATGCGCCAGCTCTCAATGCGAATCTCCTCCCTTGATGTGTCCACTGTCTATGTCTGTACGCCAATTCCCTTCGTGACCCCATGCTTCAGGACTTTCATGAGATCTTTCCTTCTCCCTTTCCCGATTTATGAATCGGTGAATTCTTAGGGATGAGATCTATGCTCCATGTCTCTCTGGCGATCAAAGACTATGATCAACTTTGTGAGTTTGAAATTTGCGAGTCCTCCTCTTGGTTATTCCTTCGTCGACTTTCCCAAATTGTGTGGTTCTCTACCATGTTTCCTCTGGATCAAATGGTCCATAATGAAACTGCTCTTCGTGACTTCACGAAGATATTTGCTTTCTCTCGACAAACCTTCCGAAGTTCTTGTTCCTGAAATTCTTGATCTTCTGCCACCTGTCTTCTCGTCAACAATGGATGATTTATATGCATTTGGGACTTAGACAAGTCCTCGAATCCTTTTCACACTTATCGCAAATTCACCTTTCGATACCTAGGTTGTTCTCGAAATACCTTCTACACTCCTTGCAGAAATCTATGCAACTCTCCTACAAATTTTCTCGACTTGAAAACCTTCAAGGTTCTCAGTTCCTCCATGAGTTTCGCATGCCCTCCTAGTGGCTTCTCTCACTTCTTCCTGAGCTTGTAAGGTGAAATTACAACACCTTAGATGCATTCCTTGTGCTTGTCTCAGTTCTTCGATGGATTCTCCCTTATCCTTATGGAAATGTTTAAGGCATCTCCTTTCCTTTGTCAATGCACTTCTTGCAAAGCCTTCCTTCACCATAATGTTCAACAATTCTAGGATTCTCCAACACCTTCAACCATTTTTTTTCTGTGCATGTTCACACTATATTGATGCCCTCATGGTAGAGTGTTTCAAAGTGTTCAGTAACTCTGAACTGTGCTTCTCCCTACACAATCTGTCCTTCCAAGGTACTTAACCACCTTGAAATTTCTCCCTAAGTTCGTAAACTAATATGGTGTGCCCTCCTAGTATATTCTATTCTAAATCCATTGAGTTCATACACACACCCCTTACGTCAGATCACAAAGTTTCCTCTCTCTATCCCACACTCCTTGCACTTAGCCTAGAGAACCAGACTTCACTCAACACACTCTCGGATAGAAAATAATATCCATATCCATGCAAATGATTTTTAACATTCATATACAATTCAAATGCATGTAAAAGACATCCATAACACACCACCCATTGAACAAAAAGATAAAACAGGAAAAATTGTCATTTTCTATTAATGGTAGAATGCCAAATTACAATAGTAGAGTCCAAGATGCAACTGAATCTCATTTCTCTGCATTTCTCTCCCTGCAACATGACTTATCCAACCTGACCAACCTCTACTTTTCTTACAATACAAAGATTTATATAAGAGGGTCTTTATGAGATTCCCTCGCAAGCTAAACTAATGGTTTCAAATCACCATTCAAAATTCCTATCGAAAAGGCAAATCACAATGATGGAAATATTCTCCAAGTCGGATGGAGATCCCTTCTGCCATCAACCTATTAATGGTGACCTTATCTCCAGCTTGTGTGAAAGCACGATTTGGCTCTTCCATCTTGTATTCAATTAATGCCTGGATCACATCTTGGATTCTCAGGGAAAAATGAGAGGACGATGACTCACCTTCATTGAATGCGCACCATGTGTGTTAATTAGTTGGCACATGTTGAGGTGGAGCGATGCTCCTGCATCATGTTTCATAGAAGAGGTTGTTGGCACTCTAGTTATTGAGATTTGTTTTCATTGTAGCTGAGATTTTGGTGCCACCTGCCCCTCACCGAGCAAGCCGGTCGCTCCACCAGGACCTTCTGTTTCTCACGGGCCCGAAGAGTAAACGCTCTTCAACTCCCTCGGGAGTCACGAGTCACCCACAGCAACTCCTTCGGAAATCGGGATATCGCGACTCGGGTGTTCGCGATTCATGTGAACACAATTCACAAACAGCTCCAACCTCTGAAACCCGAACTCCGAATAGTCAACAGTCAACGCTCTCGGTCTCGGGGATTTTCCTATCGGGAAATCGGTGGATGAAAGGCAGTGAGATACTTACCCTTCGAAACCCCGAACATCGATGTGCCGATATGCTTCCACGTGTCTTCCACTAACTTCCGGGTCCCACGCTGCCACGTCCCTTTCGGGATTTTGCGGATCGCGAATCCGCGATGCAAGAACTCCTTGGCGTCGAGAACTCCGATTCCCCGAACGCTGAAACCCCGAAGTCCGATGACACCTGTCCTCCCCTCGCTCTTGAGGTCCCACTTCAGCCACGTCACCTTTTTTCTCGTGCGATCGGGGATCGCGGAATCGCGTTTTTACCGGTCACCATGCACTTGCATCACAAAACCCCGAACCCCGATTCTCCGATGCCACGTGTCGACATCTCCTTGGGAGGCCTACTTCTTGGCACCTGTCTTCCTCTCGTTCTATCGGGATTTCGCGGTTCGGGAGTTCGCGCCTCCTGATACACAAGGTCACAAACCCTGCAAAACCCCGAATCCCGACTCCTCCAGATCTTCCGCCACGTGTCCTCCTGGAGATCGATGGCTCCAGTTGACTCGGGAAATCGCCGGTCACGATTTCAAAGGGATTGAACCCTTGCCTCCGGGAACGCCGAATGCCGAACCCCGATCCTCTGGGATCTTGCGCCACGTGTCCTTGTCTGGATCAACGGCTCCGATCCATTCGGGGAATCGCGATTCACGATTCTACGAAGGGTGAATCCTCGCCTCGTCAGTTCCTGAATGCCGATACCCTGAAGCCCGATGGGCTTTGATTCTTCTCCGCCTGTGCTACGGGCTATCTCCCACGCAGCTCCTCCACGATCGGACGGTCCTCGGGATTTTCAGGTTTCTCCTTGACGGCTCTAAGTCGTCGATTCTCTTCCTTCTTGAAGAGTTCCTCCGCTTCACCACCTTTGTCCTGTATGAACTCCGCTGGAGTCTGTCTCCACGGCGACACAAAGGTAATTTTCTCAGGTCTGTTCCTGAGATGTTTTCAAGGAGCTGTCCCTCCTGAGCTTATGTCTCTCTCTGACTCCTTTTTATGACTCCTCGCGTTCTTCCTACGCTCAACTGCCAACAACTCTCAAAGCGTTAAAGGCAGTTAGACCTGTGCCCTCCTGCTAACACAGTCCAGTCCTCCTCCACTCAGACTCGGCTCTGAGACTTCAATCCGACCGGCACTCACCTGCACGGTTCGAATAATCTAACTTAACCCTGGGAAATAGAGAACAAAGTTCACTACTTAGCCTCCTCGATGCACTCTATGCGGAGGAATTCGACTGCACTCTATGCAGGAATCTCCTGGCTCAAGCAGAGAAACAATTGAAACTCATTCTCTCAGGTTTCTAACCTGATATGCTATCACATAAGCAGCATATAGGAGATAAGCATAAAAGGAA
>ML785942.1:498302-508743 GCA_009831015.1 Picea engelmannii
TATAATGCGCGCATGCGCTAGTTTACCATGGGCGCGATGCGCTTTTTAATCTTTTTAGCCAACTTTGTATAGTTTTGGCCCTTTTGATGTGCTGTGGAGTTAATCCTTGTGCTATGAATGACTGTTTTTCTGTGCTGATGATGTGGAGTTCTTTGTCGCCCTGTGCGGACGAAATTTCAGTGATAACAACAGGAAAGAGATACTTTAAAAACTATATAAGACGGATCCTAAGAAGTTATGGAGCCAAATGCTAAAACAAATTACTAACAAAAATAATAGGATTCCCTTAAGGGACTAGAATTCCTACCTTAAAAGTCACTACGAGTTCCCTAATTCCATGGACACCATTCTTATTGTCCCTACAAAGGAATACATTTTTTCTTTATATGACATAGAGTTCGGGGTTAGATGACTTTCAAATGGAAAAGCTAAGGAAATTGAAAGCTACCAAGATGAAAATTTTAAAATCGGAGGGCCAATCATTATCCCTCACATACACAAGCTCTTCAATTTAGCAGTCAAGCAGGGCTCCCCTAAACCATGGACACATAGCCTCATTGTTCCTATTTATAAAAATGTGGACATAAACATTCCCTCTAATTATAGGAGCATTATTATTATCCCGGTTTGTAACATCGCACTCTTGCACGCACTGAGAAACCTTATTATTTGAGGAAACTTTCTTGCAAGAGATCCAGATTATTATACCTTCAACCATTGATTATAATTATGAGGCATTGTGGATGTGATTATATGTTATTTTTCTATATTGACTTAGACAGGTGCTATTGACTCGGTTCTCCTGAGTGTGCAGGATTTGAAGCTCGAGGATGTTGAGGCATAGATGAAACCCTTGGACTATGGATCGAGTCAGGGAGTGGACTATTGGGGTTTGATTGTTGTATATATATGACATTTGTGAATCTGATTAGATGATATGATTATGGATATTATTTCTGACATGATTTGTTGATGATGCAGGCTGACGATAGCTTGCCAACAAGACTCACATATGGAATAGAGGGGTCACGCAAGATAACCAAAGATGTTGAGGGAGAGGTGTGGACAACATCCCTGCCACAACCTACTTGCACTCCTGTCGTGGATCGAATTGTAGGTTAACGAATACCTTGTTTGAGAAGACCCATGATGGCATGAGGGCAGACTGCGATAGTCACTCACGATGATTCTAAGGAGTGTGCAATAAGGTAGGGGCCTTATTCATTAGAGGCCCTTATCCTCTCACAAGATCACCTGGCGAAGTATTGACTCCAGGGGTTTTTGATGTATACCAAGTCAGTCAAGAGGAGAGTGGCACCCTTGGAGCACGTAGTGTTTCCTGAAGGGCATGTCGGGAAAGAAAAATGAAAAGAGGCGAGTGGCACCCTTGGAACACGTAGTGTGTCCTTAAGGGAACATCACCCAAGGGAAAAAGAATGAGGCGAGTTGCACCCTTGGAGAACCTAGTGCATCCTGAAGGGCACGTCACATTGTTAAATAATAAAAGAATAAACCTAGATGGCCTTATAATGAATAACGTGAAAAGAAAGATTTAAAAACAATTTCCCTAATAAAATGTCTCCCAACCTTGAAAATTAAAATCTAGGTAAGTGATACTTGTGATAAAAATATATATTTAAATAAAAGTAAAAATAAAAATAAATAAACAATAAAAGTAATCATCATTAATCATGTGAAGAGAAGGGGGTAGGTGATTCAATTCATTTATAAAAAAAAAATCGGGGGGATAAAATTTAAAAAGGGGGAAAAGGGGAAATAATTGTTTTGTTACATATGCTAATTAAAAATTTATTTATTAAAAAGAAAAAGGGGAAAAATGTGATTTTCTACACTTGCCAATTTGAGTTTTAAATGAAAAGGGAAAGAGGGAAATTTAAAAGAATTAGGAAAATAGGAAAAAGCGGGAAACATAAAGACAAAGGGAAACATAAGGAAAAAGCGGAAAGACTAAATTAGTAAGGTATTTTGAATTTAAGAACCTTCTAAGTTCAACTCAACTAGTGAATTAGTAAGGGGGTAAGTCATTAAAATGTGTAAGGGAATATGGGGACACTTAGGAGCGATTCTAGGATTGCTTTTAGGTGGGTGAGGGAAATAGGAGTAATTAATTCATGGTGCAATGAAGGGGATGGGTGACACATGTACAGGGAGGATTTTTATGAATTAAATTATTGAACAATAAATTAAATGGGATTTTAGGAAAGTAAAGGACTTAGAAACTCTATATAAAGGAGGGAAAAGGAGGAGGATGGATCTCTTCTGTTATGCGTAAAGTTACGCTGTAGAATTTCAGACTTGACTAACTTAGCATCTGGGAGTTGGGATACCCAACTCGGTAAGGAGTGGTAGCTTGGACTTGTGAGGCGAGATGGGAGCTAGTTGTTGTCGTGTTTAGTGTGCGTGGCCCCTTTGTGGCTTAGGGAGATAAGGGGGAAGAAGAGTACCCCTAGCATTGGCTGGGAGGTACCAGTGAAGTCTCATCGATCGACAAGAGAGAGTTGCTGTCATATACCCACTATAACGTAGTAAAATTTTCGTTCTTCCTCAAGGAACAAAATCCCCAAAGTCCTACGGGGGTCTAGTGCAAGCTAGTTCTTCCCTGTTCACCTCCATGTGATCGTGGGTTAGGACCACATGCCAAACAAACCAGGCACCTTTTCGTGTTTCACGACTCAGCGATACCATTGAGTCCAAATCTTGAAGGTAGAATGGCGAGGGGGCTTCGGAATGAAATCCTGGCTGTAGACCTGGGCGCGCAAATTTTGGCCGTCTAGATCTACCTGCCGCTTAACAACAAAGAAATAGCTCCCTTTCTTTAATCTCTAGTTTGATAGGACCACATATGCACCTAAATGCAGACGCCTTTCACAACTCGCGATCTCGCGAATCGTGAGTCAAAGACCCTCGAATTTTCTTCACAATTCACCGATACCCGAGGTCACGAGAAGGGTATAGCTTCCTTCTATCAGTGTCCTCTGCGCATGACTGTCGGCTAGGCTAAACTCTAGCTCCTCTCGTTATTCGTCACTTCGTGAGTTCAATGGTTGAACTCTCGATCCTCCCTTATGCGATCCTCCGAGACTTGGAAGTCAGCGAAGGTTGACCTTCCCTTAGTATTGCTCGCAACTCACCCTTTTCGTGAGTTGTAGCGTCGAATCTTGGCACCTTCCATTCATGAACCCTCGAGAAGCGATATTTAATCTTCCCTCTCGCGTTCTCGCTACTTGCGACTTCGTAAGTCCAAGTGTTGAGCTCTCATGCCCTTGTCCCGCGAATCCCTGGGATAGGAGAGGTCAATGGAGCATTGACTCCTTTCTCTAGGTGATGCGTGTCCACCCATCAATCACGTGGGCCCCACCTTGAAGTTTTTCCATGTGTTCTCCCATGCTCGGCTCTCGGCACTTCGCTACTCGCGACTTGGAGCATCCAACCTTTGGGCTCCTACCTTGCGAACCTCCGAGCTCACGAGCTCCCTGGATCTCTGCCACCTGTCCTCCTCGGATGGACGGCTCTGATCCTCTCGTGGATTAGCCATTCTTGAATTGGAGCATCCAACCTTTGGGCTCCTACCTTGCGAACCTCCAAGTTCACGAGATCCCTGGATCTCTACCACCTGTCCTCCTCAGATGGACGACTCTGATCCTCCCGTGGATTCACCATTCGCGACTTGGAGCATCCAACCTTTGGGATCCTACCTTGCGAACCTCCGAGTTCACGAGATCCCTGGATCTCTGCCACCTGTCCTCCTTAGATGGACGACTCTGATCCTCCCGTGGATTCACCATTCACGACTTGGAGCATCCAACCTTTGGGCTCCTACCTTACGAACCTCCGATTTCATGAGATCCCTGGATCTCTGCCACCTATCCTCTTCGGATGGACGACTCTGATCCTTTTTCCCCTATTCACGAGGCTTAACTCTCGTCTATCTCCCTATAGATCTAACGACTGTCGGGTTTCCTAGCTAAGATCTGACGGTTCAGATTGGTCCCGATGCCACGCCCTTTCCTACTGCTCTTTGGACATGGAAAAACTAATGGTCCAGATGTTCTTATGGAGCCTGGGGGTCTACGATTCTAATTTCCTTGCTATTCATGAAGATAGAGGAAAAAAAAAAGGGTTAAGGCAATTAACGCCCTTGTTTATTCCTTCGATTTAACGGTCATGAATGACCGTAGATTCCCCGACAGGATCTCATTCGTTGATCAATACTTATCCCTATGCTGCTACTTCAGGATTTTAAGAGGGTCATTCCTCTTCACAGAGGGTTGTTAAGACTTGCACATTGAAGTCCTTTTTCTAGGTTCTTGGTAAACCTTTCCAAGGAAGGAATCTCTGTGAAGAGGTCTATTCCGAGGCATTCCTGGAGACAGATAAGGGGAAACAGATTCCCGAGAATGGACTAGAAGTCGGACTTGGTTCAACTTATGCATAATTAGATTCATTTATCAACATACGCCATGTGTGGTTTTTCTATTATAAGCATATAGAACTACTAGTACTGATCAAAATACCATACAGACCTTCTTATAATGAGAACATTCACAGTTTCACAGCTTATGAGCATGATTATAAGAATACATATATTTCCAGATGTCAGAGGCAAAACACTTATCAAAAATAAAACCAGATTTAAGCAACTGCTGAGAGGGGTGCTCGTTTCCACCCAACCGTAGGAGTAGCGACTCCCAACGGATGTACCACTAGCCACCCTCGAGCTGAGACCACGATGCTCTGAGACTGCATCTCTCTATCTACCAGTGACCAGGAGAGAAGGTTGCAATCCTTCCTCTCTTCTATCACTCACTTTGCACAATGCCAGAGTTCCCCTCGTGTCTTCCCTTTTCAATCGCCTCTTCCATACGCCTTATCCTCTTGCGAGGTTGCGTGTGGCGCGATTACCCTCGCACTAATCAGGCCTGATGGCTCTACGGATGGGCGGTTCACCATCCCATCCCTCATCAAGCCATCCACCTACCAGTCTGCGAGTCATTAAATTTCAGGGCCAGCGAGCCGCTTTTGGTTCTCCGGGCTAGTGGAGTCCAAATACGGTATTTAATTCTTGGTGGAAGTTAACACCACCTTTTCAGGTGCCTTCCACCGCCATCGTGGTCTCTTTTTCTGCACCTCCCCTGATCAACAGTCCTGTAATAAGTTCAGAATTTTATTCACATTCATTGACCTCTTCCTCAAGGTCCATTTACATCACATATTCACATTTATGAGTTTTCCATAGTTCTTGGCCAGTCCAGTTATATTTACAATCTGGGGGAAACAGGGTGTTACAGTTGCACGGAGCGCATGGGACAATGACTTAGAGAAGATGACTTAGGCTATGATACACTTACTTGATTCTGCATGGTAGATTCTTATTATACCTTACGCTTTCAATTCTGTATTTTTAATTGGGTAAAGAAAATGTTTGACTTTGCATTTCAATCGAGAACTTAAATTCACCATAGCCTTAAGTGCGCTTCTTGATGTGTTTCCCTTGGCATTCGGTCCATGCATGTTGCAAATTTCCTTTGGTTTTGTTGATTGTTGTTAAGAGTGTGCTTTTCATCCTCTTCCCTAGTTTGTTAGTCCACGCTTGAGCAGTCAGTCAAGAGTCGAATCGACGGTCATCACTTCGGTGCAGAACAACCTATAGATTCTAATGCCCTATTTTTTTGTGCGTGGATGATGAGCGAAGGAGTGTTCACCCAGTCGTCTACCCTTGTTGGTTGTTCTTGGTCAAGTGATTATGTTTCCCGTTGTTGCGATTGATTACCTCTGCGATAATTATTCCCTTCCCGCCGCTAATCTCTTATGACCCTCTAAGTTGATCTCTGCATTTTTAATACCCTCCTGGAAATGATTTAAGTCTGCGTTTTTAATGCTTTTCCTGGTGAATATACTATGTGTTATTTTTTTCATTTGATCTACCATTTACTCTGCAAATTTTACCTTACCTTTACATCTCTGGCCTGCGATTTCACTCTGCCCTTGCCCACACTGGATTGTGACTTATTCTATTATTACTCTGCGTTCAATCCTTTTATTTACTTGACTATGTTTCAATTCATTTATTTACTTGACTTCATTTTAATTCTTGTTCGTTGCCTTCTGAATGGTAATTCATACCGGTGTTTTAATTTAACCACGATTCCCCCAGGGCCCCATTAAATTATTGTGTGCAGAGTGTGACTGCGTTTTGAATTGATGCTTGTCAGTGATCTTATAAATGCCTTGGAGTTTATCATGTGAATACTTATTTCACACAACGACCCTCCTATGTATTCTATTCCATTTTATCTCATTTAAAAACAAAGTTAATTAATGTCTTAACACTGCGAATTTACCTTGTGTATCTCAGCACTAACGCGACATACTTGACCCTTTCAACTCTGTGATTTTCCTATGTTTAGACAGTTTAATTCACGAGTTTAATTCTCAGTCGATAGAGTACATTCAAATTTTTTCTCAAGTGGCTACATTTCGCTTTTGCTCACATCTACAACACGAATTTATTAGTCTTTATTTAACATCTATAACCCCAAAATTTTTGGAAGAACAACGGTTTGATTGTTGCATGGACTATGTAAATGGTTGGTGAAATTATTGTTGGTGTGCCGATATTGGGGGGCCATAATTCCATGTGTTGGAGTGTGTAACGGGTAGCGTAGTTACGGTTTAGTGGATATCAATTTATTTTGATCATTAGACAACTTACCATCTATTCTATAGAGAGAAGTCATATATTTATTAAATTGACAGACACTGTGTAATTTGGATAGTAGTTTTTACCACAATGGTAAATTTATATTTCCTTTACACAACCACTCCTTACCTTAAGATAGTTTGTTTAGCATTGAAATGACAATTATGCTTAAACCACCAAATAGCATCAAAACTGCATTGAAAGGGCTTTGAAATGACATTTGATTATGAACCGACAGATAGCATTAAATCTCGTTGGATAACATCGAGGTGGTAATTATTTATAAGCAACACAATATCATCAAATTCACATTTAATAGATGGACCTGACATTTAATTATAAACAAAAAGATATCATTAAAATTGCCCTGAATAACGTAGAAATGGATTTTATTTATAACCACATAACAACATTAAAATGGCATTAAAATTTGCAATGAAATTGCACTCATTTATTGACAACAACCACTTATAATTTAGACAGCAATTTCCATTTAATCGCCAACAAATTTTATATTTGATGGACAACATGTTTTAATTAATATTGTTGATAGTATTATAACCTCTGATATATAAGGAGGTTGTTTAATAGTGTTACATCAATAATGATATACATTGATATAGTTAATATCGTTATGTATTGTTAAATTGTTAAATTAGATTGTGTTATTAATTATTTATGATTGGTCAATTAGACATCATTTTTGATTAGGTAATGAAGCAGCGCAAGATCACTTTTAAATGTTGAGTAGTGCACTTACTTTAATGGAAATGTACCTTCTTGACAAGCATGTTGATTTTGTTGAGTTTTGTACTAGTTCACACTTGATAACATTTATGTCTTTAGTAACATTACAATAGTTACCCTTCATGCCTAGACTTCTTGCTTAACTTTTAGGGCTTCTTGGTTGTAGTCGAGTCATTTAATGGATTGCACTTTTGTTGAGTGACATTTCCTTTGTCTTGTCGACCTGTTGCTTGGGGTGTTGGTGCAGTATTCTTGTCATTTGTTAGGCTCCTAGTGTGTGGATTTGTCCTGAGTCCTTGGTCTAGATAGGTTATGTTGCGTCAGGGTTATCGCTGCACCTCTCACCTCGGGACGGCCTGAGTCCTGATGAGGGGATCATGGCGTGCCCTATTAGATAGAGGCGAATAATATCATGGTCGGAGTCTATGCTCACTGTGTGAGTGTTGTTGATGGTTGGAAGTTGTTATTGGCGCTTGAGTTGTAATGCCTTCATGCGTCTGATAGCACGCCATCGAGGTCCTAGTTAACCAGTCGTCAAGGCCATGTGTCGGGATGGGGATGTTGTCCCTTATCTTGTAGGCATGGTCATGTTGTGTCAGGTGGGTAGTAGTTTCTCCCTGTTGTTTACGCATGTTTCGCCCAGTTTCTCTTGTGCCAGAGCAGGGAGTCATAGTTGTCTGTTGCTTGTTCTGTGGGCATGGTGCTTGCCATCAGATGTGTTGTTTAGTTGTAATCGTTGTTGTTGTCCTATTTAAAAAAAAAAAAATTGCACGTTCTGCTTCGCTTGTAGTTGTAATGAAGGGATCGTTACATATGGTATCAGAATGGGTTCAACCCTGTGACCATGGATCGCCAGGATTTCCATTGCAGTAAACTCATGAGTATTAACCCTTGTGTTAATTAAAAACCTTAATGTGTCCATGTGGTGATTGCATTTAGAGGACGTCTTAGACACTACTACATATTGAAAAATTTGTGACGACCACTTGTGACAAAAGTACTCTTTCGTCGCAACATGCAAGGGATTTTTTATTTTTTTTCTAAATCTACCCCGTGTTCGTCGCCATCTTGATGCCTACAGTTTGACTGAACTATAATGGTCAATTTTCGTTGCATAAGCGATGACCCTACATTTTTTGTTGCCTATGCGACGAAATTTGACCATAAAAATTTAGTCAAACTTTACTGTTGAAAATGACCTAAAATAAATAGCTGTAATATATATATATATTTTTAGGTCACTATCGTCGCAATTGCGATGATGGTGACCTAAAATTGGCCTTTAAATATTTGACGATTTGAAGATGTTGCGACAATCTTGCTATAACGACGACGGTTCCGAAAGGGTATTTTTGTGCGGAAAAATGTCGCAGAATGTTTTTAGAGGTGGGGAAAAAAGTAAAGCGGGTGAAAAGGGTGATGGTAGATGTTATTTCTCTTGTAAAAAATGTTTCCTCAGACGTCCCATAAGAATTTTAATAGCAACTATTGTAACAGATTTCAGAAATTGCTCTACTCAGTGTTTTTTATCCCAAGCACCAATGGGATTCCTTGATATAAAGGCACTATTATATACACCTGCACCTTCAGAACAAGGTTCTTTTCATTTAGACTTCCGTTCTATCCATGTTTACTATCTGAACAATCTAGAGGAAGACTCTATGTATAGAAGACAACGGGGCAATCTGAATGAGCTTCTTATGCCAGTCTTCCCTAGCCAGTTCCATTATATTCGTAAAAGTCTTCACCATGTTGCTTATGTCATTGACCCTTCATATGCAACTGAGCTAAAGGCTGTAGATACTATAATGTATATGTTTGAGAATCATGTCCCTATGAGGTTTGGGATTATCTTGTTTTGACCCAAACTGGCAAATGAATAGGCAAAGGCTTGCAGATTATGCTATTGGCTTTGGCTGAGATGTCATTGGAGGTAAGAACCGTCGATATTATTTAGTAACCGATTGCAGTGATGATGATACTTTGAATACCAAACCTGGTACTCTCTGCTACATCGTTATTCAAGATGAACCACTATGGATCATATTTGAGAGCGACATGGTCATTCATCTCAAAGAAGAGCTCCTCATGAACAGTTTCAAGACAATCGATGGCAGAGGCGTTGAAGTCCACATTGCCCACGATGCCTGCCTTACAACACAGTTTGTGACCAACATCATCATTCATGGCGTTAGCATCCATGACTGCATTCAAACAGGAAATTCCATGGTGAGGGATTCCCCAGAGCGTTATGGCTGGAGAACGATGGAATATGGTGATGGCATTTCAATATTCGAAGGACGCTATATCTAGATAGACCACTGTTCTCTTTCCAACTGTAACGATGGGCTAAATGATGCAATCATGGGATCCACTGCCATCACCATATCAAACAACTACTTCAGTCACCATAACGAGGTGATGCTTCTTGGTCACAATGACAGCTATGTGAAAGATGTAATATTGCAAGTAACGATTGCCTTCAATTAATTCGGTGAAGGGATTATCCAAAGAATGCCCAGGTGGAGACATGGGTACTTTCACGTGGTGAACAACCACTACGTGCAATGGGAAATCTATGCAATCGGTGGGAGTGCTAACCCAACAATTAACAACGAAGGCAACAGATTCATAGTGTCCGATGACGCCAATGTTAAAGAGGTAACTAAATGATTGTATGTAGCAGCCGAGGAATGGAATCAGTGGAACTAGAGATCGACAGGAGACCTAATTGTTGAAATAATGTAACTGCGAAGAGCATTCTTATTATTTTGTTATTTGATTAAATCCCCATTGTGGATTAATCATGTCATTATTATTATTTTTATTCTTATATTAATCCCCATTGAGGATTAATCAAGTCGGTAATTGTATAAGGACCAAATCCCCTTTTGCGGATTGGTCATCGGACAATTATAATGTAAAGAATAAGAAGTCGGCCCCAACAGTTATAATGAAAGGGCCAGATTTAAT
>ML785942.1:529368-540288 GCA_009831015.1 Picea engelmannii
TCATTGCTCACAATTTTCGCAAATTGTACTTCAAATCGCTAATATTCTCCCTAAAGATGTGGATTATTTGTTATTTTATTCCTTTTATTTTCTATTTGTATGGATGTTTCACAATGGAAATATATAGTTTATTGAAGATTGTTCTTTCTTTAGATAGATGTTTGTAATTTTACCTAACTTTTGCCCATACATCTTGTGTTATGTCATTGTAGGTGGAATTAGTCGTACCTAGGTTCGCCAGAAAAGTAATTAGTGCAGATAACATTTGAATTTGTTCATGTTTAATGTCATTTCACACTTGTGTACTAAATATATTTTGTTATGCATTCCCCTTTCTACAATATGGTCATCCTAGATTAAGAGAACACGAAGTTTAATGAGGTATTGATCATAAATGCATTAAATTCTTTTGCAATAGGCCAATCAAATATTGAACCAATTGACCACATGTTATCTTTGTTCCATTTGTTTTTCTTGCAAAACTTCCACTATGAACTAGGTGATTTCTTGTTTTGCTTCATTTTTGTTATACATCAATTGATATATGAGAAGGAATAGTAAACCATATCTGAGCTTCATTGCATTCCCAAGACTGTGTAGCTCAATTTTCAATAAGAATATAATTGAAGTGGTTCTCTAGATGGCTAGCTATCCCTGTGTCTATCTGGTCACATAGCAAACGGACACAATACCTCAATTTCATTCAAGCAAAATCTGGATATGTCTATAACATATATTTCCATGATCAAAACCCATCTCGTGGTCATTTTGAGCCACTTATGTCATGTAGATCATTATAAACTAAAACATATTTAATTCATGGAGATATCACATATGAACATGTTCAACAACTATTAAGCATTGAATCCAACATATCATCTATTGAACAAGCACTTTCATGCAACAAATTTACATATCAACACCCATTGTTGGTGATTGACATGAATTAGTGTTTGAGGCTATTTTGAAATCAACATTAACCTTTGACATGCTTTCTTTGAGAAAATGTATAGTCCAAACCTTCTGCAATGCCTTTATTGCACACAATATAAAGCAATAATTCCCCTTAGTAGATACCTTCTTCCTAGCATCACTAGTCAAGAGATATTTGTTGCAAATTTTTAATCCTATGTGATCCATTTATCATCTTTTTACAAAGAAGGAAACATAGAAGAAAGAAATTTTGCAATCCAATGGTTGTGTGAACTATTTAGCATGAATATATACATATGGAACATTGAATCACAAACATTTAGTCTAATGTTACATTCAATGATTGTTTCTTCGAAGATGTTGTACCTCATGTGTGAACCTTTGACTTCTTCACATCCACATTTCCATTTATTTCTTGAATTCCATTCTAGAGATAGTTGTGTTAATTGATGTAGTGCTACAACCAATGTTGTTATAGAGGAAAAAATTAACAAATGTAAATCAAACTTTACAATGGGCCTAGGAATAAGGACACTCAAAATCTTAGATCATACTATAATAAGAAAACAACTAGACCATGTACATAGTTACAAAATATACCAAGAGGAAAAAAAACATGTTCGCAAACATACATTAGTAACAACATAAAAAATTATATCTCAATTACAATGCTTTGAACACGTACTCAATTTGACTCTAGAAAACAAGATAATACAAATTCCCAAGACAAAATTTATAGGATTGCTCCATTTGAAATGACAAATAAGGAAACAAGGATCCCTTGGATGTCAAAGAAAATAGAAACATGCAAAAGCAATGAAATCAATTGGGGTCTATTTAGAAATGATTGCAAACAACCCAACTTATGTGTATGTTATTTATGAATGTATGCACATTCAGAAAGACATGCATGGCATTGATACTAATATCATATCCACATTTCCTTCTTTCACTATGGATGAAGCATCAAAGGTCCTTTTAGTACTCAAAGTGCTAATATGCAAACAATGTTGAAAATCCATTTCTAGTGACAAATAGTTTACCTGTGCATCGTCATTACATATACATCGCAACAAACAGTTAGAATCTATGAGGACATTGATGCCCTTGGAAGAGAGGCTAGTATCACCAAGAATTAATTCTCCAAAAATATGACAAATTGGTTATGGAAAATGTCAAACTGGTCTGACTGGAACAATCATAAATGTTCTTTCATATTTGGACCAAGTGCAAATTGCATTACCTAGTTCTTTCTCTGCTTCAATGACTTTACAATAATATTAAAAAGGAAAATGGAATACAAACATTCATACTTGTTAGGAAATGTACGAACACTAAATTTCATGGTTACTCTTATTGACTTGTGCAACACTCTATTTTACATAAATGAAGACTTTGTCATTAATGATGAATGAGAARCAATTTTCAATAGAAACATTGAACATGATGCTTTTGTTCTATGGATTGAAGAACTCCTTGAGTGTTATTTTGATGATGAAGATATAAATCCCATATATGAAACAATTATACATGGCTACAAATAAGCCCATCTATTAGATGACTTGGGCATCAAGACTATACAAATTACAAGATCCAAAGGCTTTGGGCCATTGAGCATTTTCCAAGATGAGTTTTTAGAAACTATAAACTTTGCTACATTGTTTTATGGATATATTCGACCTGAAGACATTATGAAATATAATTTAGGGATTAAGGGTTATTGGGGACAAGGGTTAGGGTACTTTCTTGATAGCGAATGACAATTAAATTACACATGATATGATGTTCAAGGGTTATATAGATTATGGGATTGGGCTATAGGAATTAGGTGTGAAATATATTAGAGGGGTTAGTGGTTTGCCATTCCCCTATGGATAATATCAGGATGAATATTGGTTCTGGAAGTTAGGGGTTTTAGTTGACTAATGGTTTGGGTGATGGAAGTTATGGGTTTTAATGACTCATGCACCCCATAGGATATCTGGTGAATTGACGATGCATGTAGAGAAAGTCCTTTCTATGACCTACCCTGGGTGGGCCTAGATGTTATTTATGGTGCTAAAGCACCAAATCACCTCCTATCACAATTAATAATGGTGGACATGTGCCTTTAAGGCCTTTGTGTGGTGGTTTAAGGCCTAGTTCAGGGATCAATTCCCTATAAGCTTAATTTTGGGCCAATATCCCAAGACCCATCCCTTATGTGCAAAGACCCATCCATGATGAAGAATACCCCTCAACCTCATGGGGAGGAGAAATAGATGCACGAGGGCTCTCATCTTTAAGGTATTCACCAAGATCTTCCATGGGAGAACACGATGTTTCTTCAACACTTCTTTCTTGATGTGCTTGAGCACACAAAACAATGAACCATGGGGGACATTCCATTTTTTTAAACTCCTTACTTTAAAACCGCTATAATACCCATAACCTCTATGACCCATATCCATTGAAATTTATAATTTGAAGCACAACCTCTATAAACACTTATATTATTCCAATCCCTAACTTATAAAACCATTAACTCCTAACCTCTATAAACACCAGTATTCTAGTCTCTAACCACTAAAATTCAAAATTGCAATGAACTCTAAATTTCTATGAACCATAACCCTATGACCTATCATTCCTGACATATAATACCCTTGACTCATACAATCCCCAATCCATGTAAATCCTATAATCCTAAATCCTATGACCCCTAACCATCATCCCTTATAACCTCTAAACCATCTAATCCTTAACCTCAACGATAATCCATAACCCATATAATTCCTAAACCCCAACCTACATATAATTTATATTAATTTTAATTTATATTAATTTTAATTTATATTAATTATATTTATATTTATAATTTATATATTTATATTATATTTTGTTATAATTAATATAATATATATTATATTGTTTAATAACAAAATAAAAAAATATGAAATAACAAAACAAAAAAATATGAAATAACAAAACAAAATTTTGAAATAACAAAATGAAACATTGAAATAACAAAACTAAGTTATGAAATAACAAAACCCGCGCCTAGCCTAACTCATGCGAGCAACATAGCCAAGTGACAGAGCCGCGGGATATACCCTAGCTACCCACAGAGTGATTGTAAGAGGAGACAACCCTAGAAATAGTGGATACACCAGAGGATAATCGAGCTGTCTCTGTCGGTGTATTGACGGGCTCTCTCAATCTCTTCCAGCAGGCCTAATCTCATTTGTCTGGCTTGCATTTGGTGGGCTTGATCGTATTCGAGGCCTTGTTGGGCTCTCTCTCATCAATCTGTTTCGGGGGGGTGTGGGATTTTGAATTGGTAGTCCACAGTGCGAGCGAAAGAGGAGACAAAACATTGAAATAACAAAACAAAACCCACGCCTAGCCTAATTGCCGAGTGACAGAGCCGCGGGATATACCCTAGCTACCCACAGTGCGATCATAGGAGGAGACGGCCCTACAAATAGTGGATACACTAGAGGATACCCAAGCTATTCCAGAGTGCGAGTGAAAGAGGAGACCCAGCTAGCGACAGAGGACACGAGAAATGCCTCCAAAATCGGTAATTTCCATGCTAGTAATGGTTGATTCTAGAAATTTAAGCCCGAATGAAGCTTTGATCTCTCGCTTTCTTTTCTGAAATCTCTTTCCAACATCACCCCTTGACACATACCGATATTTATGGTTAGAGGTTTAAGTTTTGGGTGTATGGGGGCAATTTTCGAATGATGGAAATCAACCCTAAATATCTGAACTGTTGATTATATAAGGTTGCATATGAATCATGAGTCACTTATGGAATCATAATATTGTAATTCCATGAGGTTTAAGCAATGATTTAATTGATGATTTTTTAAGCAATGATTTATCAATGGTCTTAAGGAGGAAATTGAATCCCAAGTGGAGATGAACCACCCTGCTACACCAAGGTGGAGGGCACTCAACTCACTTTTTTGTGCACAAGTTGTATCCTATGCCCAATGCAAACACCCCAACTTGGGTCCATGGCCAAATTTGATTATTATGCATTAGCGAGAAATTAATATTTTTCTATTAGTTGAACAAAAACTACAACCATCGAGAAAATCATTAGGTAATTATAACATTATAAGAAATGTTGCATGATTTTTGTAAGTTGATCTTCCATATCCTTGAGAATATCTAGCCCAACCTAAACACTACTAGTCAAATTGTTCCAACTCAAGGGAGTCTTACATCTTCTCACATGCAATGCATTGAAAGGTCTCATGCCTAGTGATGCATGAAAACCATTGCTATAAGAAAATTCTATGAGATCAGGTATTCCACCTCATCTTTTTCCATCATCTACGTTTGTAGCATGTGCTCCAACCACTAATTCACTCTTTACATCTATCCATTCATCCATGGATGATACGTTGTGTGGAAATTCCACCAAGTGCCCATGGATCGAAACATATTCTACCAAAAGTTGGAAGCAAACCTCGTATTTGATAATCTTCTTTGGCACTCCATAAACTTGAACCATCTCCTTTACCAATAGCTCAACAATGTCAAATTCTTTGTAAGTAATTTGTACTAGGATAAAAATGTGTAGTCTTAGTGAGTTTGTCCACGACCAGCATGGTGGAACTATTATACCTCGTTATCTTGGGAAAGTCCAAAATATAATTCATAGAAATATCTTCCCAAGTTTATTATGAAATGGGCAATGACTGTAATAGTCTCGCTAGATGTTAATGTTCTATCTTCACTCTCTAGAATTCCATACAATTAACAACACATTTTATGAAGTCCTTCACGTTTGGCCAAATGCATTGTTTCATCAAAGTTGTGATGGTCTTTCGATAACAAGGATGCCTTGTATAAGGTGCATCAAGTACTTGTCTCAAGATAAATGGTATTATCTCTACACTATTCACATAAATCCTACCACTCAACATGAGAAAGACTTCCTCTAAAATCCCAAAGTCTTCATCCTTCCTTTGCACATAATTTTTGTCCTTTTAGATCTCTTTCGTAAACTTAAGAAAGAACTAATCTTATACAAGCTCTCTAAGTATGTGATGCTCCAAGTCAACTTCACATGAACTCATGGAAACTAAATGACTTATTCAATTGAGTGTGTCAAACACCTTGTTCTCTTTGCCTTTAATGTGCTTGATATCAAAACAAAGCTCAATAAATAAGCCATGCCACATTTATATTGCATTTAGGTGGAACTTAGTAAATAGTTACTTAACAATATCATGATCAATGCTCAACTCAAACTTTCTACCCAAAAGGTAGTGACTCCACATCTTCAAGGCATGCACAATAACTGCAACCTCTAAATAATGTGTTGAACGATTCATCTCACAACCCTTGAACTTCTTAGACTCATAGATAACATTGTTCCCTTGCATGACAATCCCTCTAATTCCCTCAAAACATGCAAAATAATACATACAATGAGGGCTTTGTCTAAGTCAAGAATATTAAGAATTGGATTACTAGTGAGAAACATATTCAAAGGTTGAAACCTTTCTTCACACTTTGGCATCCATTTGACCTTAATCCCCCTTCTTCTACAAGGAAATGATGGGATAGGCAATCTTAGAAAATCCTTCCACAATTTTTTTGTAATAGCTTGTGAGGCCTAAAAGAAATCACATGTCATAATCATTTCTTGGAGTAGGCCATTCCATGATCCATAAAATCTTTTAAAGGTCAATTGTAATCCCCTAAAAAATAATGTGGCCCAGGTACTACACTGTTTCTAGAAGAATTCACACTTGCTCAGCTTGGCATAAAGCTTGTGCTCTCTTAGCACCTATTGCACAAGATGTGACTACTCTTGATTCTCTTCTTTAGATTTGGAGTATATCAAAATGTCATCCAAAAACACGAGGACAAACTAGTATGCATGCTTTTTGAAAATAATGTTCCTTATGCACATGAAGATAATTGGTGCATTAGCTTTCCCAAATGGTATCACCACAAACTTGTAGTGTCCATATTGCATTATGAACACATCTTATAGATATCTTCATATTTTATCAAGATCTAATAATATCGCAAACTCAAGTCTATCTTTGAGAAGACTTCACCTCCTCTCATCTACCTCAACAAGACATCTATCCTTGGTAGGGGATATCTATATTCTTAATGGTTGCTTTGTTTATAGCTACATGTAGTCAATGAGTGCATCGTTCTTCTTCTTCACAAAGAGAATTGATGCTCCCTGTGGTGATGAAGATCTAATAATATCCCAACCTCAAGTCTATATTTGAGAAGACTTCATGTCCTCTCATCTAGCTCAACAAGCCATCTATCCTTGGTAGGGGATATCTGTATTCTTAATGGTTTCTTTGTTTAGCTACATATAGTCAATGCACAACTTGAGTGCATCGTTCTTCTTCTTCACAAAGAGTATTGATGCTCCCTGTGGTGATACATTGGGTCTAATGTAGCCTTTGTTCAACAATTTTTGTCTCTTCATCTTTACTTCCAATAGCTATGGTGTGCTCATTATCTGGGGTGCCTTCCATACCTTGCATAATAGATCAAACACTAGCATAAGCTCTATAGAAAATCTTACCTCTCTCTTAGAGGAAGCCCTAATAACTCATCATGGAGTACATCAATATATTATTTCAATAGTAGATAGTCATATATTATTTCAATACTAGATAGTCTTCAAGGGGTGATACTTTATCATTTGATGGCCTAACATCCAAGGTCATGCAGAGGAAAATCTTGATGGAAACCTAGATACTCACCCAAACGTAGGGAGTAATGTGATATATGAGGGGGAGCTTGACTCTAGGGTGGTCTAGATTTGGTTTATCTACTACTTTGAAGTTTGGTGGTGTACACCATGTGTATTGAAACAACTCCTTAAGGATCACAAGGAGGTCAATCAATCACCTCAAAGGGAGGTGGGGGCCGTCAAGAGGAAGTTAAAGGCTTCACTACTCTAGAGGCTAAAGTATCATGAATCTCTATTTGTTACCCCAAGAAAACAACACAACCGAGAAGTTTGATGGGATCCTTCTAATTGCCTCTGATCAACATGAGGCACAAACACACTAAGATCTATGTAAGAGCACCTCCCTCATGAAGGGATCAAGGCTTCTTTGATCAAGTTATCAAAAGGTGTAGAGGAAGCTCCCTAAGTCCCAATATAGGCAGTAGTACCTCCTTCGAATCTCATAGCTAAAAGGGCATTGAAAGATGACATGCACATTGGACTTCTACTCTTATAGGTGGCATTGTTGGCAAAACCTATCCAACAACAGGATGTGATGATTAGTCTCGACTAGGAATTGGTGAGAACTCACCTGGAACCAGCCAAGGGAAATATTGAGGTATGCATCCATTATCTGCACATGTATAAAGGTCAAATAATGAGGACATCTTTGAAACCCAAAATTTTCTCCCAATATAAGGTTGAACCAATGTTCTCAAGTGGTGCAATCCATGTGACCTAAATTTTGTTATCTATAAATGTCCTCTACGATTACCTTGTTCAAGTCTTGGTTGAACGAAAATTAGTGGCATGGTATACAAGGAGTACTTGAATGCAAGGAGGCAATTTGGAGAGACGACCACAAACTAAATAAGCCAAGATACCTCTAAGAACCAAAATAAGCTAATACGTCCTAAAACATTACCACAACAATGGCCTCAAAAGAACAAAGTGAAAATTAGGAATATCAGTCCCTCTCAACAATCGAGTCTCCAAAAATCCAAACTCCACGAAGTAATGTGCCCAATCGAAAGATGATCTCAAGAAAAAAACACTGGGCCCCAAGCTCTACCTGAACAATGTGTTAGGGAGTAGTCCACTAGCATCAAATGATGCACCTAAGGAGGAGGGTTTGGACCCTCTTAAACTTTTAGCCTAATCGATATGGAGAAAACTCGATCCCCAAACCTCAAAGACATGAAGGACTGTGGGTTTAATGATCATGTTTGAAAGGTTCATTCAAGAATAGATATCCTATAAGACAATGAAGAGTTGCTACTAACAAGGTTGAGCAATAGAGAAAAGGAATTTGGGAAACTCTTACAGCCTAACCAATTTTATGACCTTAACAAGTTCAAGAGAAATAATTGGACTAAGCTCTACTTCACTTGGTCAAAATTCAAAAAGTATAATGAGAGACATGTTGTCGTTCAAAATTTCAACATTCAGTGTGATCATGCTTGTGTAGTCGATGTTTTGGATCCACGATATGCCATCTTTAGGACAAGAGAATTGAGAGAATGATGAAGAATTTGTTGTTCAAAAGCTACCATAATGAATTTTTAGTTCAATATATATATATTGTCTATCAATTATATAGAACAATAATGAATATCTTGATAAAAATTGTCCAAATGAGCTTCATCATTTAACAATTTTCATTTGTAGATAATCGTAGGGAAAATATAGAAAACGCCTAGAAGTTTATATTTCCAATACTTTCAACAAAAAATTTGTTATCAAAGACCAATTCTTTAGAATTTTTGACATGAAGTAGAGCATAAGCAATAGAAATTATGCTTAAATCTGCCACTCATCAACTATCTTCCAAATTTATGATCTCCTTTCTAACACTTCCAATGCATTGAGCTAGACATCACCCTGTATAGATCCATTTTCCAATTCTCAGTGAGCCCTCTCAAGTATTCTTTAACTTTGTTAAGGGTTGCATCTTGCGATCGCATAGAAAATCAAGAGATTCTTGCCTTCAACTTGGTTATATATCATTTTGAAGTTTGATAGACAAGGTAGATGGTTGTAGATTTTGTTCAACAAGCTTGCATAATGATTTTCTCACTAATAGCAAAGATCATGGCCATTAGGTAATTATAACATTAGCGAGAAATTATGATTTTGCTATTAGTTATTTATTGACTAAATCCATGTTTATTTATTTGAAATGGTTTTATATATATGAAAACTAAATATATGTCTAAAGAATCCTTTGGAGGGAATGTATGCACCATGTGCTTAACTTGTTTCCAAAGATCAAACTAGACACTACTACATATTGAAAAATTTGCGACGACCACTTGCGACGAAAGTACTCTTTCGTCGCAACATGCAAGACAATTTTTATTTTTTTTCTAAATCTACCCCGTGTTCGTACTTATGCTGCCTTGCAACTATATGCAACTATATGATGTATAGGTGTGGAAATTTAAACTTTATGCAACTAAATGAAACTATATGAAACTATGTTGGTACTATATTGCAACTTGTGCAACTATATGCAACTTATGCAACTATTTGCAACTATATGAACCTAAGAAGATTTAAATAAAACCTAAAAACCTTATGTTCTTTCCCTGACCATGGACAAGACCTAAGTTCCAAAATGTACCTTATGAAACTTATGCAACTATATGCAACTTATGAAACTATATTGCAACTTATGCAACTTACACAACTATACACAACTATGCAACTATGCAACTATATGCAACTATGCAACTATATGCAACTATGCAACATGCAACTATGCAAAAAATTGTGAATGACACCCATATCCCACCCAAGCACCATAGTCTATTAAATGGGATAGATGTGGTGGTTTGAGGCCTTGGTAATGGCCAATGAGCCAAAGAAAATATGTTTAGGACCTAAGGCCCTTTTTTTCCTCTCTAGTCATGGTACACACCTTGAGACCTATTCTTATTATGAAAACGTACCAATGGTTCCAAATGCAACTATATTGCAACTATATTCTCAAATATTGGTGGGTGGTCAAATGCAACTATATTGCATCTTATGCAACTTTATGAAACTATAGTGCATATTATGCAACTATATGAAACTATATTGCAACTTATGCAACTATACTGCAACTATATGCAACTTATGCAACTATATGCGACTATATTGCAACTTATGCAACTATATTGCAACTATATGCAACTATATTGCAACAATTTTGTATGCAGCTATATTGCAACAATTTTGTATGCAACTATATTGCAACTATGCAACTATATGCAACTATGCAACATGCCTTATGT